>JAJJWN010000171.1:0-150333 GCA_021655885.1 Fusarium abutilonis | reverse complement strand
GGGGGGGCAACGATAGGAGGGGTCGTCTGGAAGGTATATTCGGGGCGACTGATCTGGTAGTCGGTCGAGCGGGTGGGCGGGGAGTATGGGAGATTAGGATGGCTATGGCTGGCTTGATTGAAGGAGGTGCAGGCGTTATTCGGCCCTTTCGCCTTGAACCATAATGCGGGGGGTCGTTGAAGTCACCTGGAGTCAAGAAGCGCTTAGAGTATCGATGCTGAATGTTTGTTGGCCAGTCGACTGGAAGCTTAGATAAAAAAAGACTCGGTTGTCGTGCGTTGTGTTTGAAGTTATTTCTGCAGAGAGAAAAAGTGTGGATGAAGAAGATCAGGTTTGGAAGAGAATGGGATGGGAAGGCGGAGATTTCGAAGGGAAAGACTGGGGGTGGAAACCAGAGAGCAGGAGCAGACCAGAGGAAGAGCAATTTACACCTCAGCCAGCAGCAGAGCGACGCTTGGCACCTAGAGTGGGACGAGAAAGGCACGGTCACTGAGGTACTTTTAGTCCAAGATTTGCTGAGAAGAGACTTCAAGGTCCAGTTTTTACTCGTACCATCCGTCTTATAGACGAGACGGAAGGCCGAGGAACAAGTAGCCAACCGCATAAGCGAGCGGGTGAGGCATCCCAAAAGAGGAAGGGCAGCAGAGAAATTAGTGGGCAGCCATGAGACAGTGTTAACAAACCAAGGCTAAGACAGGGGCGTGTGTGTGAGAACACTGTACGTAGACAGTACGACACTGTAGACCATACTCACGAGACTGCAATTATGACCAACAATTCTTCCAGGTGGCGCAGACAAGCTTTACTGTGTGCATCACTGTGCCACGTAGACCTTTGCCAACTATAACCTTTGGCTTTTCCATTTCCATTGGGGCTGAGATCGCACGTACCATATGGGTGGCTTCACAGTGCGATGGAGACAGAATACCTCGTTGGTGAGTTTGTTGAAGGCTGTTGAAGGCCACCTCGCCTGTTCTTCTATCTGTAGGTGAGGCCTAACAACAAACATCTCGATCGACGATCGGGTACCTTTTTCTGTACCAAAACCCACGCAAATCGTAGGTTTCTGTAAGTACGTCGGTCCGACACATGTTATCGAATGTTTATCCGTCCAGACTCACGTTTTTTTTTGTTATTCGGTATTCCCCGACTAGGTTTGCATTATTCCAAGACAACGGAAGGAGAGAGAAATGCATTACCTCATCCCAATTGCCTCTTCTCAGTCGAGCCGTGTTTGTTGTTTGCTATCGGCTTAGCCACGGCAACCTCGGTTCCTCAAACTGTGCCATCGACGGAATCCTTCCTTGAAGCGATATCGTCAAAGATGACTGCTTGAGGGCATTTGGGCCGCTGCTTCAACCCATACTAATCCCGCGATGGCTACCCAGAAAGACATCATAATTCTCCTATTTCCGCGCCCCCCCTGCGTCTCCCCATGTCTTAGTTGTTAACTATCGCCCCGTTGTTCAGCCAAAACAAAACTTTCACCCCACAATTTGTTGCCATGAAGGTTGAGTATGTATCTCCCAAAGCTCGTACAAGGCGTATTCAGGTTTAATCCGGGATGCAACAAGGTCTATCAGGATTTGCTATCACTATATTGTCTTGAATGCATCATATATGATAAACTCTACATCGTTGATTAATATGGGTATCAAGACTGCATATTTGATGTCAACCTGGTTCCTGGAAATACACATCCCTACTAGTAATTAACTTTCGCCCGTGTTTCACTCGATATCCAGGGCTTGTCCTTCCCGCCCATTCCATCCTCTTCCTGAACAATGTGAGCTCAGCTTGCAAGGTCATGCCAAGCTCAACCGCCATGCAATATGATACGATTAACTATTCGAGAGGACGACATTCGCGGTGATCGTCATTCAACAAAAGGGAATCTGTTCTGGATATAGTGGCCCAAGCCATGGTTCATGCCGCTTGCTTGCAAAATTAAACAATTGTCGAGTCAGCGTCTATATTCCCCATCTGAATCACATTTTGCCTTATTGGCCTCTAATACCTATTCTACCGCCGGTCCCATATCCCTAATCCCCTCTGCCATGTTGTCGTTTATTTGGGACGAACAGGCGAAAGTGAATACCGCCGCCTGTGAGAGTGACAACCAGAATCAGAAGGTTCATGCTCCTGATCATAGAGCTGGCTCTCCATCGCATATCCGTCCGAGCTGGATATTCGGCTCGCGTCGCACGCCTTGTTGATCACCCGGCTAGGGTGAAATACGTTGAGCAGCACCACTACCAGACTCATGAGGAGGGCATCGAAAACATAGATCCAGAATTCCTTGGATTGGAGCTCGCTGTCCTTACCCATGATGTATTCGGCAACACGAAAGACGGATCGGACAAGAATGGACAAGCTAGCTGCATAAAGGACGAGCAAGAGCTTCTTCCATGGTGTCGATATTTGCAAGGACCTTGGCGTAGGATTTCGGTTGATGCGCAGGTGGAAGATCAGGGTCACTATCATAAAGAAGCCGAAGAATATGATCTGGATACCTAGTCCACCGACAATGATGTTCTCCCCTCTCTTGACTGCGTCTTTGTCCTTGGCTGTCGCCAACATACCACCACCTGTCGTGCCGTCAGTAACGGGACTCATTCCTCGTTGTCAGATGCATACCTGCGCTCTGTGCAAGAAATGATAGTACATCTCCAGTGACAAAGACCTTGGTCAACCACCTCGGGCTAATAATGGAACGATCGCCAGCATCGAGAAGTCTGATAAGCCTGCCAAGAACCATGTAAATAGACGCAGCCAACAGAGCTGGACCAAGAAGCAACAGAATGGACTGGATAATGTAGGGATTCTTCGTAAATTCGGGAGCTTCCTGGGCTGAAAGAGCACGACCGACGTAGCCGACTGCCTCAACTTGAAGATATGGTCAGTCAGTGATTTCTTGCAAGGACTCCGGTTCATCTTACAAAGACATCCTATCAAGAATGGAATAAAATACCACGTCCGCGTGCGCACAAGCTGGAACATATGTAGAAGCGATGAGAGTCCAAACACAACGATAAAGACGGCAGCCGCCGCCATGGACGGATTGTAGCTGTAGAAGATATAAGCGCCTGGTGCGTCTGATTCGGCCATAATGAATCAATTTCGGCTGCCTAAAGCTCTATTGTCAAGTGACACTCTGGATCTTGGTGTTCAAGTGATGGGAATAGCTTCCTCGATGTGGAGCGAAAAAACATGTAACTCCATGATCCTCTCGGCATCGTCAGATTATATACTTGTATTTAAACTATATCTTAGCTGACGTTTGCCTCCAGTTCCAGAGTGAATATATTTAGATCTTTTCATGCTCTATACGCGGATGAGTGCTGGATACGTGATGAACCTGCTGTCCGTCTCCATACGTAGCTGTAGATGGTAAATGTGGAGCGGCCTTGCCAATACGCGTATTCGCCCCTGGGCCATCGACCAGGCTTTCTGGAACGGATGGCAATACATGGTGAAGGCTTATTTTCGAGCTCAGCCTTATGAATTGTAGATACGCGCAAGCAGCAAGGGACGATGACAGACCAGGGACGGCATTAAGATGCCGTTGTCGTGACGATGTGACTGCGAATCTGCGACCCTGCTGGCATCACATCCTGGAGCCAGTCGTTCTTCTAAGGTCTGCATGAGTCATGGCTATGCTCTATATAGCAGCAGTATGACTTGAGTAGATACGTATGCTGACTTGCATGTCGACTCGTTTTCCGATGGTCTACATGGCCAGGCTATCCATAGCAATCTCCTCTGGTTGAGAAAACTCTCAGTTTCTCTTTAGAAGCACATTATGCAAATCCTTCCGCATCCATTAGCATGTTACTAGATAGATTTATTACAAGAGTGTCGCTTGGTTGCATGAAATTGAGTCTCCATTTAGGTTGACATTGTATAGATCCTTCCTTGGTGTCCATTTACTACCTGCTATATGGATTCATCCGGCCGAGCAAACGTTCGATTTCGCTTTAGAGATGATATTATGTTTTTTGGTACAATTTCGATGCTTCTGCTATGACCATGACTATCGTAGTCTTCCTGCGGGCAAGGCACATGGGTACATAGCTATTACGACCTTTCTTTTCCGAGCATATAGCAAAGCCCAGCTGCGACGCTCAGGTTGCAATGTTAGACCATGACAGCTCAAAGTCCTCTTTTGTCGACAGTTTAGATCCGGTTTACATCCCCAGCTGCAGTGCATCTCGTCATCTCGCTTGAAACAAGAGTACCCGTGCTTTTGCAACGATGGTGTTACGTTCAAGTAACCTACCGCGTTGCCGTGTGAACTATGTAAGCTGTCGTCCTTAGGTCAGTCTGGTGTTCGGGTTTGGAGCTCGTAGCTGCAGAGACGGGGTTATCGAAGGTTCCAACCTCGTTTGTTAGGACAGTTTCGCTCAGGCAAGTGAGCCTTCTCTCCCCCTTTTCTCGTATACATACAAGCAAGGGAATGCATCTACGGTAACAACAACTACCCGCTTGGAGACAGCAAAACTTGACAAAAGAGCCGATGCGATTTTGTTGTCTATTTTGTCCGCCTGGAGATGCGAATGACGAACTGGCGTTATTCCCAGCTGTGTTTCCATTCCCACACGATGCGCGCCTCCAAATACCGAGAGATGCCGCGACTCTCGGTCTTCAACAGCCACCACAGTGTGACAAACCAACCAGTCAGAAGCCTTCGCTCTCATTCTTCTACACACTGTATACAACCGTCTAGTTCGTGGCCTCATCGTACAGTAGTTGCCGGGCAGGCCGTGGTTAGCGGCTTTCGAGAAGAAACTTGGAACGCTCGTCGTATGCTCTTCAGTGGGTTTTATGCTGTGCATGAATCGCGCGCTCGTGCAGTCCACCAAAAAGAACGATCGAGTCCCCTGTTTTTTTTTTTTTTTTTTCAATATTCGGATTGATGATGGGTTCGAGCCAGGAGAAATTGATCAGGATGAGATGGAATTAATAATTGCTCATCTCAATGCGCCTCCACCTAATCTACCACCCCCATATCCTCTGCCTTAACCTTACTCAACATGGAGAAACAGGGCTTGGACTAAGGCATTCATTCCCCTCCCCAGACTAAGCCGCAATGACCCTGGTGTGTTTACGGTCGGTCCGAAAAGGCCAGCTCGGCTCGCTTGTGCAAGGCTGAGGCGTTGGTCTTGGCAATCTGTCTGTAAGAAGCTGACATATATGTTTTGACGAACTGCCTTGGCTGTTTGTCCAACAGACCAATTACAATTACAATTACAATTACTCAGTGGTACCAACTCGAGATGAGAAGATAACACATTAACAGCATTGCAGCACAACGTCATGGGTTGTTTCTCAACAACATGTCAGACCATAAAGAAAGACCCTTCGCTGTAATGCAGGGCTAGGAACAGTGACAGTCTGTCATGTGTCAAAAGCGGTCCACTAGGATGTAACGTTATTCCTACCAACACGATTATCAGCTGTTGGTTGATGCGAGCATGGGTTACCATTGAGTCTTAGTCAGCCTGTTCTCATTCGAACTACCCTAAACAATCTCGTGATATCGTATTGATCTTGGTTTTTTGACATTTTGATACCCTTTTGGCTTCTGACGGGTATTTCCATCTTCATATTCATACTTATAGGAGCTTGAGCTCCATAACAGTCCACATCTGCCTCATAATTGCATATGCGTGTGTATATAGAGCTCCAACAGTTATTTATTGATCCAGATTTATTCCACAAAAATTCAGAGTTTGGACCTGGCGCTAAAGAAACATTCCGATAGTTGAGACAATAGTGAAAACAGCCTTGCCATTCAGCGGAGTCATTCCTCCCTGCTGGAGACTCAGCATTCTCCATATCGGTCTGGAATTACCATGATATGATCATCTGACCATACGATCGGTCACAACCGGCATCGGGTCTCTCCAATTATAATGAGCTTGAAGTAACTGTTAAGGGGTCCTTAAGGCACGAACTATTGAAGCAAGTGGACCACCGTTCTTAGCAAAAGAGAGGACGAAAGCGCCAGTTGACTTGACTTGGCTGACGCAGGGGAGATATTCGTTTATACATAAGCTAGAGAAGCCATTATTTATAAACCTTGGGAATAAAAAAGTTTCCCAACTATTAATTAATTCTACGACGTTATGAAACCTATTTCGTTGGCCATTTTCCAGATTTATTATTGCCAATTTGAGACATAGGATCAAATGTTGACCACTTACTGACGAGCGGCACGGGATCGGCAGACGGCCCCACAGCTGCCGCTGAGCTACGGGGGTTCTTTTTTTTATTACTTCCTCCATCTTCTCAGCCTCATGTTGGTGTTGATGTTGGTGGCGTCAGCCATTACCGAGAATTGACGGGTAGATACTTGTGGTACCTCGATATAGAAGCAATACAGACGGTATGTTATAATATAGATCAAACCGGCACCTCTCACTTAGGCGCAAACAGTATTGCACCCTTCTCAAGGGGTCCACACCGGATGTAAGGGAGGCTGAACAAGGCCAAGTCAAACACAGCAGTCGGGATATTTACTCTCACTAATTTAATCAGTGAACTTATGGAGCTTGACGGGACCAGCACAGGTGATATATCGGGCTGAGATTTACGAAGTGGATTGGCTTCAGTGCCTGTATAAAGAAATAAACGAGTCTATATCAACATCAAGTCAACGTACATATTTAACCGAAGGTTCGGCTACTGCCTAGGCTATTTAGTATAGTCTTACATATGCACAAATTTGAGAGAGATTATCGCGAATGAGTATCTTATGATTAGCAGATAACAACGTGAGAAGCGGGTTCGAATCGACAGCAGGGAAGTAAGGGTACTAGGATACGTCTAAGGGGGAACAAACGAGACTGTGTCATAAAACACTCTGTTTGAAACGCTCGAATTGCTTATTGGTCGATAGTTACATCCGGTACTCGAAAATAAGTGCGTGTTCATGCCTCTTATGACGTTGGGGAGGCTTGTTCTTGGGTTCTAACGTTAAGAAGGGAAGGTTTGACTTTCTAAGCCTCTTACACGACGACTCACCGATGTAACTAGTCATTTATTTCTTAATTCAACGTAGGTAATATGACATAGCATTATATGTAGTCGAGCCTGGGTTGTCCGAACACGACCATCAGATTAGTCTCTTCATTTTCATGTCTATTATACATGTCGTTAATGTTCTTGGCAGAAATTAGTAAGTGGAATGGCAATATTGAAAAAGTAACATGTTTATGGTTCTTAAAATCTGCGAGATATTATAGATATGCAGAGAACTTATCCTAGGCCAGGCACTCGGCGTTGTGAAGTGAGACATATTGGAATAAATTAAGAAGTGGGGAGAAACTCGCTTTTGAAATTGCAGATACTCCGATAACAACAAGATTAAATAAATAACTAGCTTGAATTCTGATATACCAGACTTTCCTACTGTGATAATGGTATCTGATACTGAGTTCAAGGCTGCTATAAATCCAGTAATATATGAAACGTATTTCAGCCATGGACTGACTATTAGTAGGTTAGTAAATTCTCGAAACATATATCAATTTTAGATAAGCAAAATATCAGGGGTAATAAGAGTCTCCAGGCTTTCAGTTAGTTTGAAGACCTGTATATGTTTTTAAGTCTTTCACGAGGCTTTTTCTAAATATCTAGATTGTTCTCTCAATCACCTGGTGTAGGCGTCAGAAGACGTATCCTCCCTTGCATATGTCTTAGGCAGGCTAGCATAACATGATATTAAAGTAAAACATGGAATCCAAAATCTGTTTCGGGCAAAGGTCTCGAAATACGGAGGTCACTCCGGGAGTTACGAGTAACCGTTATATGACACTTGATCATGAAACTAACTATCAAGATTGACAGACAGATGCAAGCAGGTATGCCAAGACTTATGCTCTACCACGAGGATTGAAACAAGAAGGGATGAAAAGAGACATGTTATTTTCTCGCAGGTATGCTAATCTGAAAACACCGAAGCAGTGCCACATTTCGAACATATACTTATCCTGTAGAGATCTTAGTCCAACTTCTAACGAGAAGTAAAAGACCCACAAAAAACCCTTGCCTACTAATATTCATATGACACTATGCTGATAGATGCGTATAAGAATGTCTCAGCACTTCATGTCAGGTAGCTTTCTTTAAAAGTAGCAGTTCTCTTAGTAATATGCCATAATGCTAGGAAGTATCCGACAGATACTCAGACAGGGGTTGTATAGTACGTATTCTCGGAGTTATGTATAGGTTGGTAATGCATTCCACTATAGCTGACTATGTGCTTCCTCACAAACTACCCGTGTCTCCTCCAATCCAAGTTTGATATCTGCTGCTGACTTTCCGGCATAAGGTCAATTTCTTAGCCGTTTTCACTTCTCGTGTGTTAACTATTATTTGCCACAGATTCTCGAAGTTCGATAGAAACAAAACGACGAATAGCGGTGTGTGCCCAAGACCTAGCCTCCAGGCAATTTTAACCGACATCGAGGTTGCACCCCCTGAAGTCACCTTGAAGGAAATAACATTGCCGGCGGTCAGCACCCTATGTTGCAAGTAACGGTTGAAGAACAGCCCAAGAGGTGCAAATCATACGACCGAGTTACACGACAGTCACACCACAAGTCGTTACCCCTATCTGTGAAACCAACAACCACCTCTTCAGTTACACCGAGTATATACAATGCATAACTGGTTGGCCTGGAAAGGCCACCGCAGCTTTGACAGAACCTGTGGTGTTATGGCTTTTGCGATTATGCAATACCCTGAGGGAAACGACAAACAGACTATGCCCAACGTTTGATAAGAACTCGAAGCCTTCAGTCACCCCCGAGACGGAAACTGGTAATGTTGTGTAAGGAATGAATATTTATACTTAAGGTGAACTCTGGATAGTGATTGCCATGTCTCCAAAAGCGAGTAGAAGGAGGACATACTCCTAATAACTGAACCAAATTCACTCTTTACACTGGCTTATACTGCATCATGGGCATATTCAGCCTCCTTTTCGTTATCCTGGCATCAGCCCTTGCTGTGGCAGATGATCAAAGCATTCATTCTAAACATGCTGTTCTCTCCGTGGAGTTACTTCCTTCACTTCCCGTTACTTTCGACCCTGTTCCGAGAACTATCGTGACGGTCGATTGCCTATTCTGCTCTCCTACGGATGTCGAAGAGGCCCCTGCTACAGCTACAGAAGTGCTGACCGTGTCTCGGATCACCATAATTGAGGAATCATCAAAGACGACTATCTGCGAGCAACAGTGTACTGTTCAAACACTCGTCACTGTCCCTTGGTAGGAAGCCCAAAGCCTTTAATGACATATCTGTGCTAACCATAGACAGGAAGAGCGGTGAATCCAGGGTTGCTCCGCTTACTCCGTCGGCAGTATTGACCTCTTGCATCACTATCTTTAATACCCCTGTCTCTTCGCCAGTGATAACGACTTCGACCATATCTCCTACAGAGTCACTGTCGACATCATGCTCGACTACCTCAACGGACCTATCCCCATGGACATGGCCTCAACCGGAGACTACAATCTCGACCGATCTGGCTTCAAGTGTGCTAGGAATCCCTCCTTGGACTTCAGCTGGGAGCGAAACAATGTCAGTATATATATCGACATTATCCGGAAGTCTAGGTACAAGTGATATGCTTGAGTCAACGATACTGTCAGAGTCGACAATAACGCCCGGGTCAACAATAACGTCTGATGCTGTAACCAAGCCCGTGCTAACAGAGACTTCAACACCTTCTGAAGATGTCTCGGATCCTTGCACAACGGAATTCACGGTAACAATGACCAAGACCATCGTTGAGACATGGCAGTCCAAGACACTCTATACAACCACGTTGGTTCGTACCCGGCCGACTACTATCGAGACAGTAGTTGTGGAAGCGTATTCTACGTCGACGGGAGAGGTAGTGGTCGGTGGTACGAAGGCGGAGACAACTACAGTCGAAGCTGTCAGTTTGGATACAGAGTGCTCGGAAGTTGGAAAGTGTCGTGCCGCGTGTTCAGTTACAGCTGAGTCTGGAGGAGCTGAAACGATCTCTTCTACGCTCGTTTCCACGCTTTTCGAGACTTTCACAACAGTTGAAGCGTACGTGTCGTCCAGTGGGGGAACCTTGGTGTCACCAGCTGAGTCTCCTTCCGGGACCGTTGTCCTCAGTGGCACTGACGGCTCAACCTCCATAACCTCGGAGACCGTTATTGAAACAACGGCCGTCGATTCTGGCTCATTATCAGAGTCGGAGACGGCTGGACCAACATCTGTTCAGACTGCGGGAGCCGCCCATGTAACGGCGGCTGTGGGAATAGGGGCTATTTTTGGTCTAATGGGGTTGTTGGCTTGACTATCTCGAGTGGTTGCGGAGTAAGGTAAAGATGGAAGTTGGTATGAATCATGTTAATAGGTTAGATGATATGGTGTGTAAACCATTAATGGTTGAATAATGGGCTTCTTAGTTGTCTTGGAGGAGGATCGTTTATGCACCATGATAGCCTTAGGGAAGCAAACATAGGACTAGGTCCACGATGTTGCCCAAACTTGCCTGTTTGTGTTCATATTCAGTATCCTGCATATCTTGTAAGCGCTGACGAGTTGATCGTACCCCATTTTCAAAAGGTCGCATCATTCTGTGTTGGCAGACCTTGCCTATCTTTGCGCAAGTACCTCGCCCGGGCCACGTACGGTACTCCACGCCGCCAGTTGGGCTTTTGCTTCAGCCTTGACAGTAGATGATAATGACTTGGACAAGGTTAGTTGGCGCGTGGGGCCTGGTTGGATGGTTATGCGGTTGTTGCGGTGAATTATTGCGATGTAGATTTTGCTGCCCCCTGACTAAAACATACAACGGCGTGCAGGACTACAAGACCTTTTAATGATTTTTCTTAATACTGAGACTTTTATCTGATAATACAAGGTTTTCTGGAGTCTTAATTCCGCTGTTATTATTAGTACTTGTATTCATCAACTATATTCTCCATTGTGACCTCTTGACTCTGCTTTGATAGACTTAGTCAATGGGACCCCAATCGAGGTAACTCTGCAGTACTTGAGTACATCATTGCAAGGAGACCCCCAGGCCACTAACCTCAAGATGTAACCCGGAACAGCCATCCGGATGCCCTTGATGCAAGTGCTCGCCTCGGGCCCCCGAATCGAGGCTGATCAAGACTGGAGATACAGCCCCCCCCCAAGTCGGGCTGTTGAGTAAGTGACCGGGAAGATTAGGACCCATACTCTAACCTGGAGTTGATTCTACAGTTAAGGAATGTGCCAAGAATCCAAAGACCAGGCCTTTTCAGGTTATCGCGGGTTGAAGACACTACAACCTGAGGGAGGCTACAGCCAATGGCCAAAGTTGTAGATACTTTGATAATGGAAACAATTTAACTTGAAGTATTAGCGCGCTAAACACCACTCCCAACAGCCACTCCAGCCATGATCGGCCGCCGAGTGACAGGTAGTCGGATGTAGTAAACTCTAGGCTAACACCCACAGCCATCTTGAACTGGGTACCTCTGCGATGACTCCACAAGTAACAAGTTTTTTGACATATGTAATCTAATTGTTTTGCCCAATATTTTGGAACCGGGTGATAGCTAAGAAGTTGAATGTGGAGTTATGGGTCGTTGAAAACCCGGAAAGGGTGAAGCTGCTGGCTGGGTTACGAGAAATGTTGACGGTTAACTTTGAAATGTAAAGATTGATGATAAAGAGCATAGACTATTATGGAACTTCATGTTTGGCGAGAAGAGACAAGAAGGCTAATGCTATATACCAGCTGAGGAATAACTTGAAGCTGAGATTGAGAGCTTCTAGTCTGGCAGGGTACAGGCTTCTCGCGTGTACGAATGGATACTGAAGACAGGGCTTGCAGGATAGAACCAATAGATTCTTCTTATGACGAATCCCTTTTGAAATAGGGTTGCAGTATAGAGGAGGGCGATGTAACTGATGACATCTCGGTCAAGCTACGATCGTGCATGTTGAGCTAGCCCTGGCTCATCAACCCTGTCAGCCCTGATACAAGGACCTAACAGAATATACAGTCATGTAGCCTAAAAAAGGGGCCATGCACGCCATAGTTACAGACGAACTACATAGCTGACCAATTTTCCTAGCGAGAGTAGGTCTTTGACAGGGTCACCCCTGAATTCGGAGGAAGTGCCGTCTTGTCATTGTGCAGCTGAGCGGCACGGTCAAACAGTAGATACACAGTGTATCATCAGAAAATGCAAGAAAGATACTTAGAATCAGGCGGTTAAATCATGATAGTCAACTGAAGGTGTCAAGGGACGGTTGAAAAGATTTCACTGAAGCAGTCATTGGTCCGGATGTAAAGGGGCATCTACCCTGGTAGATATTTAGGTACCAATTCAAGAAGTGCTGGCTACCCGTCCGTGAGTATATGACAGCTCTAGAGCTAGCCATGGAGAAGTGGTGGCTTAAGACGTAATGAAGGGTTGTATCAAGGGTATTAACACACACTAAGCAGATACCGACCAGGACTGGAGAAACAGCACCATAAGAGACCACTGAAGACTGTCTAGGTTATATTATCAAGTCTGTATTCTTCTTCTTCTAAGACCTCACTTCCCTATCTGGAATTCCCTGGTCTGTCAAAATCTTATTAATGACGCCGCCAGGGGCTAGCTAACAAGATCTCGCAACTATGCTTTGGTGAGACACAGAACCACAAGAGAATGTGGACCAATATCTCCACCTGCTTCCAAGGCTATGTTTACTAAAATTAAACTACTTGGACCGGGTTGATAGAGGTGCCCGCGACATATCTTAGCGCTGGCTAACGAGGCCGGAGAGCCATGTCGTGCAGCCGATCCAAGACTAGGTATCCTTAGTACGATACTGATCAGCCTTGTGTCCGACGGTGTCTATGTCCGGCGAGTTCTAGTGGGGTTTGATAGAAAGGAACGCTTGGGAATGATGGCTCGAGGACGCTTAGGCAGTTGTTCAAGAAACACTTTAGAGTTGATATTAAACCCTTAAGGCATCCCTCAAAACCAACTGGTCTTTGAACTCTTGTGAAACTTTTGGTTCTTATTAAAGCTGATAGTAACAACTCGTCAACCTATGGTGGCCAGACTGATCAGAGGAGTTGCTGCCGACACATCACCACCCCTTTCAGCTGCAACCATGTCTTCTTGAGGCAAACATCTCGTCACAGCGGCCCCACGAATCGTCCAACCAACATTACTTTTGTATGATAACAGGGCAGCCTGTTTTCTGACCAACAGAACAAAACGAATTCGAACAGTGTACATTGCTCCCGCGAGCTTCGAGACCGATATCCCCGACCAGACGGAGTGTGACAACTGGATGAGAACTCCTCGGGGAGTCATCCGGACGAAGAGCCAACAGCTTGAGAAGTTCGCTCTTGGGGTGTATTCATCTGGAGGAAGAGAGAAGATGTTGCAGGCCTCAAAAAGTGGGATATCTGGTTCTCTTCGGCGGTTAGAAGTCAGGCTTTAGTAGTAGAGTTGATAATTTAAATAGCTTGGATCTTACTCTTTTGACAGTGAAGTTATACTCATCTCATAACAAGCGGACAACTGTATCTTTCACACGAAACATCTATTTTTTAAATCGTCTACTTGAACTCTTAAGTTTTCACTCTATTTCCAGAATGGCATCTCTCAGAAACATGACTCAGGACTATGCAACGGTCTTTCAGGATGGCGCTCTTGGGGTAAACTCTGATATTATCGGAGGAATTCCTGTTAAGAACTCCTCCAACGCCGCTCTAACTGGTCCTTTGGTCTGGTCCGGGGCCGAATTCCAGGGGGACCACACCTACACTCTTCATCTGAGCGAGAACGAGGCCGCTGAAATCGACAGCGCGCTTGCTAGCTTTAAGAGTCAGACTTAATTAACCTCACATTGTGGCTGACTCAAGTGGAATGGCTAACGGAAAATAGGTCTTGGACTCGACGGGGACGAAGTCTCACCAGACAACTTCCCCTTGCCAGATTTGTCTCGCCGCCTGCGTGCCAGTGCCGAGACTCTTCATCTTGGACGAGGCTTTGTCGTCATCCGTGGTATCGATGGCCACAAGTACACCGCGGAAGATAGCGTTACTATCTTTCTGGGTGTGGCCAGTTACATTGCGGACAAGCGCGGTCTCCAGGACCGTAAGGGTAACATGCTGTGTACGTTTTCAGAATTCTAAGCAACCCCTCTATGAATGGCAATTTCGAATCTCGTTATCATCTCTCTAACTCTTTCAGCCCATGTAACCGATTCCAAGAAGTGGACAGCCCCCGCCAGTGCTCGCCATGGTATTCACACCAATGGATCTCTGGTAGGTTCAGCAACTCTAACAACTAAACTAGACTCTATCCTTACTCTATGAACAGCCTTTTCACACTGACATGGGATGTGATATCCTATCCCTCCAAGTGCGAGACAGCGCCAACAAGGGAGGATACACCTATCTCAGCTCCGCCTGGACCGTCTTCAATGACCTGCTCAACCGCGAGCCTGAAGTTGTCAAGACTTTGCTGGCTCCCAACTGGCCAGTTCAGCTGTAAGATACATTATTATATACTCGAGCGTAAGACAACACTAACAGGTGTCTCGGACAGTTCCGGACGCAAGGCTTCCTACTATCTCGCGCCTGTCTTGACCTTCCATGATGGCAAACTTCTCGCCAGCCTCGACCCGCACCGCCTCGGGCCGCACCCGAGCATGACGAACTCCAACATTGCTGAGCTCACAGAGGAGCAGATCCATGCTTTGCAGGCTGTCTCAGACGCCGCTTCTCGGTCCGAGTTGCAGCTGAAGCTCGAGACAGGAGACCTTCTCTTCTTCAACAACCTTGCACTCGTCCACCGCCGAGACGCTTACACGGACGACGATACCTCGTCCCGTCACATGGTCAGACTCTGGCTCCGCAGCCAGAAGTACGGCTGGGCAATTCCTAGCGGCATGCTTCCTCCTTGGGAGGCGGCCTATGGAGAGAATCGCAAGATCAAGGCTAGACACTACCCTATTGTCCCGATGGCAGACTATCCTATGCAAAAGTACACTACTAGCTCTGCTGCCTTTATGATCGAGGACTCTGAATTTTCCGACGAGGAGTAGTTGTTGTGTTACTTCTCTAAATTGTTTGATTTTGTTTGCCTCCTCAGAGACTCACGGTCGTTCCCAGCCATGGCTTGTTGTGGTTTTTCATGGGCCCTGCTCCCATGTATGTCCAGTCGTTTCCTTATGGATCAGCCTTCTCTGGGTCAACATGCAGGATTCCATACCAGCTACTAGTCGCTCGTTGAATACAATCAATAATCCTGCCATATTATTCCGAGAGCACAATCAAGAGATTTCTATCACGTGTAGTTTAGATCGTTGGTATATGAGGCGTGCCATATCGTGTTGCTAGGTCTTTAATCACCATCATTCCTTTATATTCTAAGCCGTTACCACGTTTCTCTACTTGTTTGCTTTCAATGCCAGCCGCCTGCATTTATTATCTTCGAGACAATCTTGACAGAGTATTTGAGGTGACATGTTGAGGTTATTCCTACATGGAATGTAAACCTATCCTGACACCAGAGGAACGCCTCTCCACAGTTTGTTACATTACTGTCTAGAAGTCGACAATGTTTATTCTCCGATCGTTTTTCATGTTTATCAATATCTCTAATAACACACACACAGACGTCATTACGTTCCAGTTTGATTCTCTCAGTACAATTCCGACAAATCAATAACGACTGATACCATTAGGTCTTAGTGCTTCGTGGCCTAGGGCTCGTATCTTTTGCCTTTCGACTACGCTCAGACATTATCCACCTTGGCCTTTCTTAGACTTCTTAGGTCGACGAACTTATATTACCAGTAGGAATCGTTCGAGCTTCATCATGATGCGATGTCTTTGTTTCTTCTCCTCCACTATTTCGAGACATATAGTACTCCGATAATGGAATCCCACTTGCGGGTGGCTTTCTGCTGGCTAAATCATCATAGAATTCGATATCTGTCTATGTCCTCTTATCGACTCTGGTACCATTGATAGATACTTTGATTCTAGTATCTTGAGGAGGGTCACTCTGGACTCGATAGCTCAACTACCGGCAGAATATGCGATAATCAGAGACCTAGCAAGGTATCCAATGACAGTTTACGCGGAAACTGTTCCGTTCTAGCTGATATTGCAGACATGACGTTAAACTAGCTCCGGAGCAATCTAGAAACCGACTGCGTGCCAACGTGGCTAGAGGAGTCCACAGCCAAGTGCCCATTGACCACTCAAATCAACCGGTGAGGCCAGAATATCTTGTTGATGGGTCCGAGTGAGCCTCGTAGCTATCGATTGATTGGTCGTGATGCTTAGGCTTAGACAGGGGTGTCCGTTAGGATCCTTACTAGGGACGATCAATCCTCGCTGCAAATCTTGGGTAATTATACAAACTAAAACCCACACCAAGTGGTGGTCAAACCACTCTAAACATGTCAGTGAACAAACCTCACATTCTTGAGTAGATTATGAGAGTCTGTACAGACTTCTCTGAACTGAAAACGGCCAATTCAAGACGCTCATCTGCCAAGGACGGTATCATGCAAGACGGCACAAGGATGTCTCACAAAACGCCCGGGGACTGGTAGAACAAGACGCCCCTGCATCCCCCTACAGACCAGGCCCTGAGTGGAGGAAATCAGGGCATGACACGCCTCTTTCCCTCAGGGAGGCTCCAACTTCCTCTTGTCTTGTCCTCACCGGTCTCGTGTTTTGTTGCTGTGCGACTTCGCTTCATCCTGCACTCACCAATATACGATAAGTTTTACCTTGCAACTGTAACGCAACCCCTGCCAAACATAGCAAGCCCATGTCACTCATATCCACTTGACAGCTGCCGAGTCGAGTTGACCGCACGGCACGCTGCCCCCGGGGGCTTTAGTCTTAGCTGCCGGTATGGAGGCCACTACTCCTCCGGCTGAGATCCTCGTAAGTGAACAAACAAACCAGACCGTACTTTTCTGAGAGGGCGGAGCCACGATCGAGGCCCTGATTCCGTCGGCAGTCCTCTCCATATCACGGCTCGGCTCTCACTGCACGCATGTAAGCTGTAGCTAGGTAACTGTCATACATACTCTCCCATCAATAGGTTTAATGGCACCCCTGCGGGAAATACCGTACAGCACTGTTGGTCCGGCAGGTGTTCTGGTTGACGCGGGGAGCACAAGCCATCCCGCTGCGCCTTGAGTGAGAAACGAGAGCGTAACTGGAGGAACCGGATTGCTGGGAACTTGACCATGCATTTCATGTCTTTCTAACAGGTTATCTTGGTGCTACAGGATATTCGAAAGAGGCAGCACGCAGATGATGCAGCCAACCAATCTGCTCGGCTGAAAAGACATCGGTCAAACCAACAATTACTTTCTAACGGTAAGTCTGACCAAGCCCACAGTATCCGAAATACACGTCTAACGGCCACGCAGCTTCGGCACGCTGGGTACCTGAGCATGAGAATCTAAGTTCAGCGGCGTTGTCCCTGGCAAGTCCGTCAAGTCCATCTCTAGAATCATCTGAACTTGACAGCCAAGACAAAGCCAATGCTGGTGACACAGGGGGTGTATCTTCCAGCATTGGTGGGAGTGTTGAATCCGAGAACGTCCATGGCCTGGCGAGCATTGATCAGAGGCTTTCCACGCACAAACGAGATTACCTGCCACTATCAATACTACGAGAAAACTCGCGCTATGGGAACCTTGACGCCCCTACACATACAACTGGTGTCATTAGATATCCGGAGCTAAATCCGGACACTGAGACCTTCTCTTCTACAACGGGACAGCCTTCGGATCACGCTCCTTTCCAGAACGTCTTCATACAACGCTCGATTCAGAGGACTCTAAGCCTGTCGCCATCACTAGCCTCTCCTGCGTGTGATGGTACTTCTACTCGTCCAGATGTACCAGTCCATGGAGCGCGTAGGGGCACGGAGCTCCCATCCCCACCTGAAGGAGGCGTAGGGAGTCGGTCTACAGAAAACCCAAATGCCTCCTTGAGCGAGCCATTGGCTCTTGATCAAGGGAGGGGTGTAGAAGAGACACCTGGTGCACTGCTACTCTCTACGGAAGAGGACGACTCTCCGAGCCCAGAAAACTTCCGAACTCGGCGACTTGTTTGTGACCCCGAGTTGGGTGGCTACATACCAAACCATTTCTCTGGTGACGAACTTCGCAGTGACAGTTCCTCTGAAGACGAAGAAAGCGATGCTGAAGGATCGGATGTTGCGGATCCTGATATTCAAGTCTTGGATGCGGATGATTCTGCTGAAGATGTCGTCTCTGAAGCTGACACTGAAGATTACGAGTTCGAGGAACTATTTGACGGTGACGCAAACGACATAGCTAGCCTTCTAGCTGTCGAATATTCTCCGGATCCTGATCACCGCAACTCTGCAGGCGATGCTGAACATGCCATCGAGGTCGACCATGATACTATCAATGATGATCATGTCGAGGCAGATAACAACGACCCAGGCCACGAGGAAGACCTAATCTCTGAGTCTTCTGACGATGCTGAGAGCGAAAGCGCTAGCGATATTGTTAAAAATCTCAATGTTTTAGATCTTCATGGGGTTTCAGACTCGGAGGACCTCGGCAGCGGGCTCGAGGTAGGGGGCTTGCCAGCTGCCTTTCACCCTAACCAACAGAGTATCAGCCCATCTTCCTCCTCGGAAGAGTCTTCAGACGAGCAAGAAGACTATGATGAAGAGATTGAAGAACAAGAGGATGCGTATTATTCTGATCTGCACGAATCAGATGAGGAAGAGGCACTCCGCGAGCCTAGCTCAATGATCAGCAGCCCCATCTCATCAACGTCAAATGCCCTTGGAAGACGTTGTCTAACACCCACAGAGCGTGAACTAGTCAAAGTAACAAGAGAAATCGGAGCCTGTGTGCGTTGCCGCTTTCAGAAAATCAAAGTACGCTGCTCCTTTGTCCCCCCTCCACCTTTCATTCCTAACAGACCAGTGCTACCCCAACCCAAATAACCCAGAAGGACAATGTAAAACTTGCAAGCGATTTTCAAAAACCTCACCCAAGACGATCCATCGCATGCCATGCCAACGACTCAAGATCGCCGATGTCGTGCTCTACCGCAGCGGCGGCCTCAACCTCACCCGACGCTGGAAGGGACTCGAGATGCGAGACGTACCAGATCGTCTCGATTCGCTACCCATTACGATAGAAGTATCACAAAATCTGTGTTCCAAGCCGCTCGTTATGCGCGTTGTCCGGTTCAGACCCAGAGATGGCGATATCACGGCTCGATACTGGACTGATAGTGTCACATTCAAAAAGAAGGAGCTGGCTATATACTGTCTAGATAACATCTACGACACGGCCGAAGAGGTCAGGCAGTACACGATCGACAATGCCCTTCCTGCATTTCTACATACCCTCAAGTCAGAACCTGAAAGCGAGATGATTATCAGAACATATCTAACAGCTATGGATCGGTACATGACACTTCATGTATTTGCACTTGAGTCTCCCGGTTAGTATCACTACTAATTCTGCTTAGAAGCTCCAAAAGTCCGGCTCAAAGCTTTCAAGGGACGATGAAAAAGAGGTGGAAATACTAGGAACCCTGTTGATCTTGTGGTGCGCTATCCGTAAGTCTCTTCCCCGCCCTTTTCAACCTTTAACGTATTGATGAATATTTGATAGAGCATACCGTAGGTTCGCTCTACATCGATGGTACAGAAACACTAGGCATGCTGCCTGAGACCGAAGACGAATCCTACCCACTATATGGAAAAGTATCCGTCCCTCGCATGGTCGTCGCCCAGTTCGATAACCTCAACTATCACGGAGTTCTCGAGAGATACAAGGAGAAGCTTCTCAAGGATATAGACTGGTTGTTCAGCCAGGATAAAAGCAGATGGTGGTTTACCATCTACTTGGTCATCTTTATACTATTACGAGAAGCAAGTCGTATGACTGCAGATCGTTATCGTCACGCAAGAGCCAACTACGGACCAAAGGTAAGTAAGCTATTACTTGTTCACCCGGGCTTGGCTGACGAACAAAGCTACGATATTCGATCCCCGACTTTGTCGAAAGCCTACACGAAAGCTGCAACAATATCCTGGCACATTGGCATTACTACAACTGCAACACATGGCCCGGTTCTCGATCAGCAAACGACAGACGAGCCGCACACTTTGTCCATCTCGCACCCGAACACACTCACCTCGTTAGAATGACACGGAAAGAACCAGAGGTCAAGAATCATCTCACGGGCTGGAGTCAATACAAAAAGAATAACGGAAATGGTGGGTAAACTGCACATTCGATAACTTAAAGCTAACGATGTACACCACAGTTGATATGATCGCACCCAGACAAGAAGTCTCTGAGCTTCCTCGCTATACGGGCAGACAGGACAAGTTTGGCTGGGATCATCCTCTATACTGGGTAGCGCAGATGTTTGAGCAGGATTGGTACTCTCATCCGACGTATCAACGAGAGCCTGTACCAAAGATGTTGCTCACAGCTGCTGTTGCTGCGGCTGGCTGATAAGGACCTTGGATGCATGGTTCAAACACCCGACAAGACCTCATGTCATATAAGGGCCAAGTCTCGATGATTGACGACGCAAGGACCGACACGAATCTCTCTCTCTCTCTCTCCTTTTAGTCTACCATTGAAGCCCAGGCGAAAACGGGAACAACTAGCTTCTCTTCCCAAGTTCATATAGAATTAGCATACCAAAGTCGAGAGGTGGCTATGCAATCATTAAAACGCTGCTAAGCAAATTATCTTTATGAACGACCGCCTAGGTTAGGTTGTAAGAAGTCAATGGTCGACATACATGGCTAGAGATGGACCCAGAACATCAAATGTGAACAGCTTCACCGAAGAAATAGGATAGAACTTCTACCAAATCAAGAGTTATTCTCTCTAAACTAATCGCTGTCTTGATTTTCTCCAAATCAGGTGTCCAAGCCAAGACCAAACAAGAGCGCTAGTTGGAATGCTCCAACACCGACCTGTTGCATTTCCCAGAGTCTAATCCCTCCTAGAAGAACAAAAGTTTGGCAAGTATCTTGAGTTTTGCCCGTATCCCGTAGATCCTATCTCCCATCCCAGGGTTACAAAAGGGTTGTATTTCCCAAAATGACTCCTACTGGCAAACTCAAGAAGCCACCTAGGAATGTCCAAATGTATAAGCCCAAAGCCTGTTCTCAAGCGGGTGGTAGAGCTGCGAGGTTAGATTGGCTGGCGCTTCTGCTTCGGAAGGGGAATACCCCAGTTCTCATCGTTTTCTTCCGGCCAGACCTCATCGATGTTGATTGAGAACCTCAGAGAGCTTCCAAGGCCCTTGCTCCTGCGCAGTTTTGGGCGGTCGTGCGACAGACTATAGTGCAATTTTTTGCGCATATCTTCTTCTGCACAGGCAGCCAGAATGTGCCCAGCCACGGCTTCTTGGAAACAATAAACATCAAAAATGCATCGTTGCAACCTGAAGAGGTGATGTAGCCTGACCGCTGGGGGAGAGACGCTTTCGGGATGGTCGACGGTATACCGAAGGAAATCGAGGTTATCGCCAACTATTAGGTATCCGTCCTGACCATCCCTTATAATTCTAGCAAGCCTCCTATTGTTTCTGCCGTACACAGCTCTGGCTTGTGCGAGTGCTTCCCTGAACCTGATGGGCCAGTAGTCTTCGTGAGCACTTAGAAGGCTGCTTTGTCCTTCATCCGAACCGTCCGAGTCGCTGACACTTTCGATGCCCTCTTGTGGCCCTTCGGTGATCTCCAAGCTGTTCTGCCCAACTTGAGATTCTGACTGAGCAGTTTTGTGGCGCCCTTGGGCAGATTGGATCGTGGTATGGTCGCGGGATCGAGTTCCAACAGGGATCCCGGCTTGTTCAGTGGTATTGGACGTGACCGATTCACAATCTTGAGCTCCAGCCTAAGGAGCCGAAGATTGTTCACCATTGTCGTAGTGAGCGTTAGGATTGTTAGAGAGCCAATTATTGGCAGTTCTGTGCGCGATTGCAGACGAACCGTCGGTCGTATTGGTTGTAATAGAACCACCAGCCTCAGTTCCAATTGAAAGGGTTGGAACTTGCTCATCAATGTTGTGAGAAAGTTCGGGTGTGTTAGCCAGCCAGGTATTGATAGCTCCGGAAGGATTGATGCCAAAAGCGTTAACAGGATACACCTCTGATACATTGGGATCCCCTAGTACATCTCTGGTTGATACATCGGTGTCGATGCCAATGCCTTCTGAGACGGACTGGATAATGTGGTCTTCTGGGGAAGTGAGGGCCTCGGTCAGGTCGTTGTGATTGTTGACTCTGTCCATGTTGTCGGAAGAACTTTGATCATCCGAGTCAGGGTCAGGGGAGGCGGAATCATTCGATTCCATGCGGTGGGTGTTCATATCGCCCTGTTGCTGATACCATGAGTGTATATCACCAGGGTACTGATCAGGCTGGTCAGGTTCGGTACCCTCCAGAACATCCCATTCAAGGTACATCTTTTCCTGTTCTTCGAGGAGGATAGCCTCTGTCATCAGATAAAGAGTTTCTTCTTCATTGACTGGGTAACAAGCTTCGGGTCGCTCACTCAGCTCCTCGACCTCATCAGCAGTTGGAGTGGGAAGTGCAATTCTCGAGGCAAAGAGTGCGACTGTCTCAGGCAACACATGGTATTTGAAACAGTACTCACGAAGCATCTTCAAATCTCTGTACCTCTCTTCAGATTTTCTAAGCACCATAAAGCGGTATTCCAATGACAGCTTGGTTGTGTCAAAGGGTCTCGGGGCCCAGAAAGTCATTGTGCTTGAGGTCAGGAGAGTGAGTCCTGATATACAATGTTAAAGGACTCCCTAAGAACAAGCGAGTACATGATAGGCAACTTACTAAGATATGCTTGATCCGAAAAGCAAAGATATGGTGAAGGGTCTTGATGAAAGAGGTATCAAGAAGCGTGGCTCGAAGCTACGGTGACTAAAATGAATACGATGAAGTGATACGATCAAAGACGGTGTATCAAAACACTGTTGTGATAAATACTAGAAGGAAGAAAAGATTTGTAGAGATAAGAGAGGATGATGAGAGTGGTGCGAGATCAGAGGGAAAAGCGTCTCCTCTGCAAACGAGATGTATGCGAGGTTGGAGTCTACACTTACCTTGCCCTTCGGGGGGGATGCAGCAGCAACAGTGACGCACTGTTGGTCAGTAGAAGCATCTTATTGGCGCCTAGACAAGCGATCATCAAGCGGAAACTACTTCCTCTAAAATAGTTTCTCGATCCCAAGGAAAGAATGGCCAGGCTAAACATGTGAGTGATGCTGTCGTCGTTAGAACTGACACTGGCTCATGGCCGACAAAGCAATGGAAGTACCAGCAAATAAAGACTAACAAGGCTAAAAAGAAACACAAGAGGCTCTTCATGTTCAAAGGGTTTTAGAAAAGGAGTCATTTAACTCTCCTTTACAGTAACATCTACAAACGCCTTGTTATAGGCGGAGCAGGAGCGTTGGTAGAACAAATAGAAACACTTCATCTCTCTCTTGTTCGTTTACCTATTACAGCTTCAACTTTTCGCAAAGTCTCAAGTCCTTATTACTGTTCACGTCATGTTCTTGATTGTTCAGCCTCTTTGTTGTATCCTGCGTTTCGTCAACAAAGCCATGCAACGAACGCTCCCTAGCGATCCGCCCTAGCGAATACATCGAAACTCAGTTGGTATACTCTCTACTTACAGAACAAGCCCAGATTAATCCCATCGCGAGGTCCTGTACAAGGCTCATGCACTCGCCCACATGGCCTTGATCTTGCGATTCGTCCGCTTCTAACTTCCCTCGTCTCGCTTTATAAACATTTCAACCACTATCCGCGCTCGATCCCTTCCGCCTTTCTCCTTGTCGTCAACTCGGCAGACGAGCGGTCCTACCAGCTCAGCGTACCTCCGTTCTCTCATCTGGCGCTTCTTTGCATCCTCATCTTCTGCGTTTCCACGGCGAAAGCTTAGTCTTCGGGAGAGTCCACCCTTGGGGTCGTTTGTTACGGGTGTAAGTTCTGAGGCTGCGCGGGACAGCGTAGCTGTGAGGAAGACAAACGCAATGTTGTGGTTAGGCGCTAAAGCAAGAATATCGAGAACCTGCGTTTTGGTATCGGACCAAGCAGTCATAGGTAATGATGATACATTGGGTAAAGCTGTTGACAGTTTAGCCCATAGATGGGTAGGGATGAGACCATCTGTGAGAGACTCGAGGAAGAGTAGCAGGATTGAACAGACGGCCTCCAGTTTAAAAGACGCTGGCCATTCGAGTGGAAGTGCATCGATAAGAGAAGCATCATTGTCAAGGGCGGACACGAGTTTGACCTTGGCATCCTGCATATCGGCCTCCCCTACCCTCCATGTTGAAGCCTCAAGGGGCCATCCAGGATCCCGTGGCAATACCTCTTCTTCGAGCATCGTCGCTTCAGCAAGACTGCGCTCCACAAGCGTCTGCACCACCTCTGTAAGCTTGAACAACTCCTTTGGCGCCGAGCACTGCACACCCGAGTCATAAGAGATTGCTCCCTTAATACCATTTTTCTTGACAAATTGTCTCAGACCACCGTCGGGGATTCTTATGAGCTCTGCAATCGAGCGCCCAAGACAAGACGGTTGCCAGACTCCGCGCACTGGGATGAAGTGATCCCGGCCGTCCTCTATGCGAAGAACCAGGACATCCTCAACTTTGGCGCGGGCTTCGTTCAAGGCGCGGATGTGAGAAATTTCCGATATTTGAAGCTTCAGTAAGATAGAAGCTGTCTCGCCGGGATCGAGTGTCACCATGGCACCCAAGGGTTCTAACGACTCTTCGTTAGCACACACAAATGTCGTCGTCAGCCACTCAGGAATTGCATCGCTATCTTCTGTTGTCGGCTTTTTAACAAAAGAAAAGGTCGCTGCGACGCTTCCAGTATTGGCAACCGTCAGATGACGAGTCTGCTTTTCCAGGGGTGAAACCTCTCCAAAGTCAACAATGTTATCATCATTGCCTTCGTCGCCCTCTACGACAACTGTGATCCCTGGCCGCCCCTCATTCTCTGCTCTGTCCAGCTCTCGCGCCACCTCGGCGTGAATCTTGGCCTTAAGTTCTGGTACAACTGCGTCGTAGTCGAGCGTGAAGATGGATGTAATAGGCTTGTGGTCTGACGATGTGATCCGTTGATGCGAGGCATAAATCTCCAGGTTGATTCGATCACGGAAGCCCTCTTTCGTTATCAACTCCTCGTCCTCTGGCTCCTCGTTATCGTCGTATTCATCATACCCGAAAGTATCGGTCGACGACGGATCCTCTCCATCGGCGTCAGGATCGTAACTAAAGAGCACATCTTCGTCCTCTTCTAGTCCTCTAGACTTCATTTCTTCATCCTTTTTCTTTGCATCCTCCTCCTCTTTAATCTTTGCCTCATAGTCCTGCTTATCTTTACGAGTCCTGAATAGAATGCGGTCGCACCAACTTGGAGCTCTTTGCTTCTCGCTCGAGTCGAATAGACCAACTGTGCCAATATCATATTTGTAAGTCGGGAGAAAGGTGATTGCGCCTTCTTGCCACCCATCGTGAAACACTTTGCGTTGCTTGATTACCCTTCGCAATTGGTCATGTGGGAGTAAGGAGTCAATCGTCGCCTGCAACGACGTGGGATCTTGGCTAGGGTCTTCAGGAAAGTCGTCAGGATCTGGCAGGTCGCTTGCGGTATCAAAACTCTCCTCTCTCGAATGCAGTGATGCTTTCGAAGAAGACTCGTCGTCGCTATCCGAGCCCTTCATAACAATCACGCCTTGTTCGCCAAGCGCCGGTTTCGAGTCCTCGTTTGCTCCATACTCACCTCGAGCATGCAGCGTGAGCAACCGTCTAATGTCATCACCTGGTAGTCCATCCAGTCGAAAGTTCAAGTCTCCAAACCAGAATGCGAGATCCTCGTCGCCAATCTTTTCTCCTTCATCTTCCTCGACGCCAGAGCGGACAATTGGATCAAATTGTGTTCGTGAAAGAACCTGACCGGCATCCCAACACCGGCGGTCCAGATACGAAGAGCCAGCACCACTAGCCAGATGGCTATTAATAAAGACCATACGGGTCGTTTCTCCGAGGAGGAGTCTTGTCGTTACTGCGCCCTTATTTCCAAAGTACCCCAGCAACCCTGTCCCGACCTGCTTTGTACTGACGTTGCTGATAGTAGGCGCAATCTCTGGAGAGGCATAGACCAAGAGTAACAGACCAGTCATTTGTTCTGCCGTGACGAGTTCGTATCCTTTGGGCAATGCTGCTTCTAGTGCAGCCTTCCATTTGTCCATGACACTAGTATCCGTATATACTGCCCGGTTCATGTATTCCTTGGTCGTATTGAGATCTACGATTTCTTGCAGTCCCAGCACATAGAGATCAATATCATCTCCAGCGGTCAAGTGCATAGGCTGCGAAGCCCCATTCTTCTTGTTGTCTGTTTCCACGGCGCTATTTTGGGAGAGATTGAGAGTTGTCAATTGCTGGTCTAGGCCCTCACCGCATGTGAACCAGGTCGCTAGATCCTTATCCGTGCCTGTACATGCTGCCACGTTCCACGTCCCAATCTTGACCTTGAGGCTATGCGGACGCACGTATTCTGATCGTCTGGCGTGAACGGCTTTAGCGAGAGACTGGGGCGTCGTCGAGGGAGGATCCCCCAGTTCGGAGCCGGGGGACTGGTCATTTTCATCGGCCATGGACGTCATTATAGTGGTAGTAGAAGAAAGAGAGGACTTTTTAATACGACGCCGACTCGAGTTATCGTGGGGAGGTCGACTTGTAGTTCTCTAGATCATGACTTCGATCAACCCTAGCTCAACCGCAAGGACGTCAGAGGCAACAGAGGAGCTTGAAGCGCCAAAAGAATGTTGATATAAACAGAAAGGTATGCAAAGAGATGTGACTTATAACTTAAGCCTCAACTACCGCATAACGTTATGACGTCGGTGTATGTATGTACTGTAAAGTAGTTTGAGTTTGGTGATGTAGGAAGGGTCCAGCTCAGAGCCCCGCGGCGGCGTCATCTTGCGTCTTATCGATAAGCAAGGCCTAACCATGAGATGCGCAACCGTGCCTTTGTCGATAGTAAACTTCAACTTTCATACCACAACAACTGCCGATCACACAGGGCTTGACTATCTCCCCTTGGGGCTATACATACACATGTTATAGTCTGACACTTTGCTTGCGACGAGAAGTCCTCACAATACCTGTTACGACTCTTGCATCACAATATTCGTGCCTGACATCTCAAAACACCACAACATTCATCATGAGCCGGCCAACACCACGAAAGGCTCGACACAGCCGTCAGCCCTCAAACCGAATACCGGCCGTCTCAGACTACGAATCCGATGCCGCCGTCATGCATACCAACTATGCGCCACCACCTCCTCGCACAAACACCGAGCTCAATCTCTCCGTGCTCCAGCGCTACCTTCCCTCCATCCACACCATCCTCAGCATAGCCGCTAACGCCGTCATCTACACCTTCAACAGCACGTCTGAGAGCTGGGAAAAGTCTGGCGTTGAGGGCACAATGTTTGTCTGCGCGCAGGGCCCGTTGCCTGATGATCCTGGCCAGCGATCACGAGCTTGTGTGTTTATCCTCAACAGAAGGGGGCTGGACAATGTGATTGTAGATCTGTCGAGGGTTAGTCACGCTGAAATTTCTGGAGAACTCGTCATTATGAAGGTCGAGGGTGACTGGGAGGAGGGTGATAAGGTGCTGGGAGTGTGGATCCACAACGACAAGGATGAGACGAGAGAGGTGAATGCTGCCATAATTCAAGAGGCTTGGAAGATTGCACGCTCCGCTGGACCTGTTGAGACACAAGGACCCGAGGCTGGTCCAGCTATGCAAGCGATGGGCAGGAGATTGAGTCTAAGCGATCTGTTTGGGACAGCGAATGGCCTTAATATTGGGCACTAGGTGGCGTCCGTTATGCATCAAAGCAAGCCTGAGCCTCAACCTGAAGACTCTGGATACGAAACTTCCGTTATACACCAAAGCAAGCTTGAGCCTGCAGAGCCTCAGGTTGAAGAGTCTGGATACGAAGCGTCCGGGGATGAAGACTCGGGATATGAAGACGATACCGATTCGTCAATAATCGGCTGGACTTTCCTGGAGGACCAACAAGATGTTACTACAGCCTTCTTGATACCATGGTTTTTATTACCCAGGCTTTGTTATTATCCAAAATGTTTATTTACTTTAGGCTTTTATATGTCCTATGCTAAAGCCTTTCCACAAAGATGGAGGCTTTGTGGGCATCAACAAGAAGATAGCAAGTGGTCAATATACCAAAAACAAACCCTGACAGAGACCCGAAATGGAACCCGGATCTATTTGTTCATGACTGTTCATGAAACTAGCACATGTCTACAAGCAACAGAAAGCACCTTATCCGTACGCCGTTCCCTAGTGTCCCAACAAGACGTAAAAGTCCAGCTCAATGCCTATACTGTACCGCTAATGCTTAACTCGCGAATCTCCTGCAATACCTGCTCTACTCGGGCATCCAGTTGTCCCTCAGCATACTGGTCTCTTGTGTCAGCATCCAAATACTGTTGTACCTGCGCCATACGAGAATACGCCTCGGCACAGAAACGTAGCTGGATCTTGACGAGAGCTTCAAAGGTGGGGTCAAGGTACGGCACGCGAAGGTCAATAAGCTGGGGTAGCTCGGTGCTCAGTTGCTCATTGAGCTGCTCATAGGCAGCCTTGGCCATTTCCATCTCCTTCTCGGTACGGGGGAGCTTGGTAGCATCCTTGTCGGGCTTCTCGGCGAGGCGCTTCACCTTTGCGCGGAGTGCGTCATAATCGAGCAGCTTATGGGCGCGCTTCTTAATCGCCTCATTGACGTCGGGGAAGTAAGCGCAGAACCGTGAGATAGGGTCGAGGACAGTTGTTCGGTAGGGACCATCGAGGGCTTTAATGGTCTCGGCGTCGAGGTCTTCGACTGCCTGCTTGTAACTTCTGCTGACACCGTCTTTTGCTCCGGAGTCGCCGTAAAACGCATCTATCGTTTCGGCGATCCGCATTTGTGACGCAGTCATGGCTGAATTGAGTTTTAGTATTTGGCATCATTGTCACAAGTGATCAACCTACCTCTGAGGGAATCAAGGTACCCCTTGGACTCCTTTTGTAGTCGCAACGCAGCGGCTTCCATGGTCTTGAATCGTCTAGTTCCGTTAGGTACTGTCTTCCGATGACTCCGATGTTGCTGACCTCTCTTCGACTTCATAATCGCGATCGTTTGTCTTTTCCACATGCCCTACAGCACCCAATTAGCCCCACCCGTGAATATAGTTTCGAACTCGCGTACCCGTCTTCATCATCACCTGCGTTGTCGCGCGGTTCACATTCTTCTTAAACCCTGCTTCATGTTAGACCCCTCGACATTGCGGGGTGCTGGCTCTCGTACCCGCCCACGACATTATGAATGTTTTGTATGTGTAGAATTATGTGAATCTCTTCGATTATGTGTATAATTCGACCAAAAGTCGTAAGTGCGCTCGAGGGTATATCGTTGATGGTGGTGTTGCAGATGTATCACAGGAGTTGGCAAACAAGCATGGCGAGTTGGGATAAAGAGTGACGACAAAACTGGACCTCCGCCACACTAGTCTCGCAGCCCAATCGGGTGATCGACGTCAGCGATGGGGCTGTGTAAGCGACAATGAGCACGTGATATCAATACTTTGCTTCCCCGGACAAACAAATTGATCGACGACTGGATAGGTATCGAATCACGCATCAGAATGTTTAGTCCTCGTTTTCTTGTTGTCAGTCTGGGAAATCCCTTGCCCAAGTACGCAAGTCTTCACTCTGCAGGTCATTTCGCCCTCAATGGCCTTGCTAGCGTCTTGCGCAACCCTTCATTCCAGGAGGTGAAGTTCGGAAAGCAAACATGTCTCGTATCTCAGGGCCCAAAGTATACCCTGGTCCAGTCGCCTACTTATATGAACATCTCTGGAGGCTTTGTTGCCAGCGCATGGCAGGACATGATCAAGCAGCATGATCCATCCTCGCTCAGTCTGGTCATTGTACACGATGAACTCGAAAAGGATTTGGGAAAAGTACTTCTGACGGCCTGGGATCGAAGCCACAGGGGACATAACGGAATGAAGAGTGTAAAGGGATCTATTTCTCAAGGAAAATACCCCGACTCCCCATTTGTGCGGATCGTCGTTGGTATTGGGCGGCCCAAGGAGAGAGATACCCAAACCGTCAGCCGTTACGTTCTTGACCGGATATCAAGCGAGCATAGGAGGATTTTGGAAGAGGAAGCACCCTGGCAGGTTGCTAAGAGTCTTCTTCAGTTGGAAAAGGAGTGGAGGGTTGAGCTCAAGTCATGATGCTGGCTGCCATTCAAGTCAATCATCGAAGCGCCAAGTTAGCGATTGCAGTACTCTCGTGGCAATACACCGACATTTGGGCCTTCTCGGAAACACTACAACAGTTATACGCATCCAGGCAGCTCCTGATATTTGGAGACATCACAAAGGAGAAACGCCGCTTCATGCTGAAGCTCGACTTTAGCTGGATGAGTGCACTATGTGCTGGTCATTTTTTACCCAACCTTGAATCCACAACTACCAAACAATGCGACACAAAGTACGGCTACACTAATAAAAATTGGCCTCAAAGCTCATACCTCAGACGGGCAATCGTTTCTTCACTCTTACCTTACACAGGCTAGGATGATGCGGACTCAGCTCTGAGGCCTCATTCTTCAACATACTGATACGCATATTGTGATCCTTTGGTATGCCTTTGTCACGAGCCAGACAGATCACTTGTGGCGTGTTTAGCGCTAGACAAGGAACAGACACCAACTCTTTTTCCTTATCTGCCAGGTGTTTGTGAGGTTTTTACATGGTGCTGAAGTTAATGGATTGGGGGATGCTTTCACTTCGCACAACTCGCCTCACATTCGTGATATGGTTGCTGCAGTTTGAAGCTGAGCTGAAGCCCCCCATCACAATCTTGTGCGACATGACATCCGTGGTATGTGATAAGACATGTTCAAGTTGTGAGTTTTCAATCGGTTGTTGATGGCACAATATTGGTTCCGGGACGAGGACAAAGCAGAAATTATTGATACGTCGAGGTCGGCCAAAGGGTGTTTAAATAAGCACAGTTCAAGTAAGCTCGAGCTTCAAGAATTGTCGGACATATTGCGGGACGCAGGTCAAGCTTATATACATGACGCTGATCCTATCTTACCATCCTGAGTGTCCCAAAGAACGGGTAATTTGCATGCTGACGCGCGCAGAGGCGATTTTCGGGCGCAAATTATCGTTGACAGTTATGAATCTGGGGAATAACTGTAGTGTTGATCAGTTGTTTGTCATTCACGCAATGCTACTTGATATGGCTATAGTATCAGTTGTCTACGAAGGCTCACCGAGTCTAAATATGCCCAACTGAATACTTGACTGCTTATACTTCAAACACAGAAAGACGTTGTACGATCAGTAATAAGTCTCAAAACTTGAATGCAGCAACGATACATCCTATACTGTCAACGCTGCACATTGTAGTCACATTTGTATCGAGTATCGGCCGAGCTTCAATTCAGACAAGGACATGGATGTTAACAGTAACAGACGAGGACCCTTGTCAAGGGTGTCAGTCTCTCAACGCTAAGCGCTCCACCACCCTGCCAAGAGATAAGAGACGTCCAATCAGGCATGTTCCATTCAACCTTCATCATCGTCTCCCGCTAGGAATTCAGGAATGCTGGAGATAAGAAGCTTGGACAGTTCTTGTCTCGGTTATGCGGTGCATCTGGGGAAATGCAAGAGGAAGCTGCATACCACGTAAGAGGGTGTCTTTGTTGTCTCGCTGGGGGCTTACACTTTGTCCGGCTGATTCCCGTTGGCAGCTCAAGAAGGAAGCTTACGGCAACACTAACGAAGGAATTAATGCGTTGTAACCCATCTAGAGTTCTGGCAGTATTGATATGCTCAGGACATCCTACATCAGCCGGACCAAAGTACTTTATCTCCCGATATTGACAAGTCAGGGTTGTGATCTACGGCCAAGCTGCAAAGACCAGCCGTTCACTTCCAAGCGTTCAAAGACACCCCCTCAACCTACTCTATCGATTCATCAGAGGAGCCAAATGGCTATAGCAAGGAAGTCAAGAAAAGATGTTCATTACACGGCAAAGTGCCAAGCAGAGGGTATCATTCGAGACCCTATTGGGATAGTGATGCTTATCAGTACTCCGTACAAGCTGTTTAAACTTGGGTGTGGCGTCCCTCAAATGTGAGCCGGATCTAAATTGCAGCATGATAAGCAGCAATGGGTGTACTAGACCCAGGGACAAGGTTCCATACATTCATCTGAGATGCTGCATCTATGGATAAACTCTGTTGGCTTCAGAAGACCTCCGTCACTACAACACGAAGTATCCGTCCAAGCTTATCATGCCATGAGTTGAAACACGGCTGAACAGCTCGTATACTTGGCACCCGAGATATCTACAAATCATATGGCATTACATTTACATTTACCTGAATATTGGATCGCCCAGGGAAACGCCAAACGAGCCAAACGAGCCAAACATGTGACTCTCCTGGCTCATCCCAACGGGAAACTCTCCTATTGTTGCGGGCGTCTTATCAGTAGATGTCATACCCTCCCCTTGTCATCAGTCCAACCTACATACTCTGTTAGTCTTGGCTCTCATCGAGGTCCTTTTATGCTAATTTTTCATTATTCAAATGGTTATTTAGCCTTCTAAACCCCAGATATGGCCATGTCGCCTTATCCCTCGTCACTCCAATCTTTCCAGCTCGAAACTGGGCTGTGGTGACAAGAGAGCTTAGGTTCGACTTACACCAGGCTTTCAACCAAGAGCTTGCGTCTAAGCGTGCATTCTTGTCACAATGGCGACTCCCTACAATGGCACCGCCGACTCCGCTGATGATGGCTACTCGTCTGGCGTCGCGGATCTCAACGTGTTTTACGAAGTAAGTATATTACTCAGAGTATCAGTAAGCTCTTAACTAACTCAATGGACCAGACGGGTCACTTGGTTTTCCTAGTCACCTGCGCCGTGCTCGTTCTTCTCATGATTCCAGGTGTGGGCTTCTTCTACGCTGGTCTTGCTCGTCGCAAGTCAGCCCTGACGTTGATTCTGCTGTCTATGATATCTGTTGCTGTCATCAGCTTCCAGTGGTTCTTCTGGGGTTATTCTCTGACCTTTTCACGAACTGGAAATGCTTTCTTGGGCGACCTCACACAGTTTGGCCTCATGGAGACCATCGGCCAGCCCAATGGCTCTGACTATCTCCCTGATATTCTCTTCTGTCTCTACCAGGGCATGTTCGCCGCTATTACGTGAGTTTCTCATCAGAACTGACTATATCGTACACTAACTCCGACAGCCCTGCCCTCGCCATCGGCGCCGTGGCTGACAGAGGCCGTATCCTCCCTGCTATCGTCTTCATGTTCCTCTGGTCCACCATTGTCTACGACCCCATAGCCTACTGGACCTGGAATGCCAACGGCTGGCTCTTTAACCTCCCCAGCTATGACTTTGCCGGTGGAGGTCCCGTCCACGTCGCCTCTGGAACCTGCGCTCTAGCATACTCTCTCATGCTTGGCAAGCGTACCGGCTACTCTCGCAACAACGGCCTGCCCTACCGTCCTCACAACGTCACCCATGTCGTTCTCGGAACCGTCTTCCTCTGGATCGGTTGGTTTGGTTTCAACGGCGGCTCCGCTCTCTCCATGAACATCCGCGCCGTCATGGCCTGCTACGTGACCAACCTCGCCGCATCGTGCGGCGCCATCTCTTGGCTGCTGCTCGACTACCGCCTCGAGAGAAAATGGAGTACCATCGGTTTCTGCTCCGGCGCCATCTCCGGCCTTGTCGCCATTACCCCAGCTGCCGGCTTCGTGAAGCCTTGGGGCGCCGTCATTATTGGTGTCTGCGGCGGTGTCTTTTGCAACTTTGGCACAAAGCTCAAGTTCCTCCTCAACATCGATGATAGCCTTGACGTCTTTGCCATCCATGGTATCGGCGGTATCGTCGGTAACATCCTCACCGGTATCTTTGGAACGTACGTATCCCCTTTTCCCTCCTACGCATCCCACTAACTCAACCCAGCAAAACCATCGCTGCTCTCGACGGTGGAGAATACGACCCAATCGGCTGGGTTGACAGCAACTGGATACAGCTCGGCTACCAGATCGCCGGCACCCTCGCTGCCTTTGCCTGGTCGTTTGTTCTGACCTGCCTCCTTCTCTTCCTTCTGAACCTTGTTCCCGGTCTGTCCCTTCGCGTCTCAGCCGATGAGGAAGAGCTCGGTACGGATGATGGGCAACTCGGCGAGTTTGCGTATGACTATGTTGAGTTGACTCGGCATATGGCTGATAGCACACATCCTCATTCTGAGACGAGTGCGCGGACAAGCCAGGAGAAGGTGTAAGAGCTGAGGTGTACTTGAAGATAATGTAGTTGGCAGTGCAGTGTGAATGCCGTTTACATGTATTAATGTATATCACTCATTTCTATAAATTTGAATTAACATAACCCTTTCTAATGCACGTCTTCTATGGTAAAAGATATGAGTGTCTGGTCACAAGTACCCTTTAGCATCACATATATCACCTGAGTTATGCAAATACCTACATTAAGGTAGATTGTATAACTTGGATAAACAAACACACAAAATTAGAGCGCATGGCTCGAGTCAATGTATTAATTCTTATACGACCGGCAACTCATCACAGCTTAATATCTTCACAAGCAAACAAGTATAGGGTCCTAGATACCATTATTGTCAATGTTGATGCCGTGGTATTATGACCGCAACAACCCGCCCATACAGGGGAGTGTTCCTACTCCTATCAAGGGCGCTCCTGTAAAACCCAAAGCTCGTGAGTGATCATTGCCATGCCTCCCGTTTCCGTCTTTGCCCTGTGGTATACTTGGTCTTTGCCGTCAAAAGTCGTCGCCGCAAAACACGGCGTGCCATAGCACAAAACTCCTTGATACGCTACTGCGTCGTCTAGCCATGTCGTGCGTATGCATCAAGCACGCCTATTCTATCTCTTCAACGTTATGTTAGTAGCGTTCAATCGATTTCAGAATGATACTACTTGCCATGTACAGGAGAGAGAGTCACAAAACAAATCTGATGTTGTCATCTAATCCAGCTACAAAGCAAGGTATTCCTCATTCAGTTCATCGCATCGGGTTGTTCGTCGTTATCTTGTGGCCTGTGAATCGTTGCCGTACTCGCACCAGTCGAGGGCTCTCCATTCATCGGACTCCCATGACCGAGAGGTGCCGCGCTCGCTTGAGTCGTTGTCGGGAATGGTCGAGGTGGTGCTCCGCCTGCTAAGTGGTTGTTAATTCTGTTTTGAAGAAACATCGCCCCAAGCAGTCCTGGATCCGGTCGCAGCAAGGGCGACGAAGGCAAGAAGCGTGCGAATGGCGAAGAAAAGAGTGTAGGGTGCTGACCTGTTAAGAGACCGGGGGGTGGAGGTGGTACAGGAATTGCTTGTTGGAATTCAGGGTTCATCAGTCCGCCAGGATTGACGGTTTCGTTGGCCGGGTTTTGGGTCTGAGCATCAACAACCATGTCGCTGCCGTCTAGTCCCTCAAAATCGTTGTCTTCGTCGACCATCTCATCATCAACTCCCTCGCCAGGAGGGGCTGATGGTTGGCTGGCCGCGCCATGCCGAGATGGCCGGAGAGTATCCCAGCGTGCTGGGCGGTGATTCCAGCCAGTCTCCCACATGTCTTCGAACTGTGGTGAAGTGTTGAGGAAATCTCGAAACTTTGACACCATAGTACCGGAAAAGACGCAAAACACATCTCGCTGGTGTTGCGTAAACTCTGCGGCCAAGTTAGCAGTAGTACCGACCATTCTCTTTAAGAACTTACCTGGAGGCGCCTGTCGGCAATATGGCTGGAAATCGTCACGCTGGAAGGCGGCTACGCCGGTCAAACTGAGATGGGTGAGTCTTGGGCATGCGTTGAGTAATCTCATGATGCTCTGTGAAATGTCAGTAAGTACCATGACGTGGGATCCGGAGCTGACAAACCTTGAGGGTAAGATTGACGCAATAGCTCAGATGGACACGCTCGAGGCTGGAAGCGTAATATTCGTGTCCTACAAGGGCTCCGCTGGTATCTCTTCGCACCCTCGGACGATACGCAGCTTCAGCGAGCGCAAGAACTGACTCATCTGAAATAGAGCTGCATTTTACCAGACCAATGCGCTTCAACTTGGGCAACTGGGCAAGGCGCCTGACGGAGTCATCCGTCAAGTTGGTGCAGCAGCCAAGATCAATATATCGAATGCGGTTGCAATACTGGACCAATCTCTTGACGCCCTCATCGGTGATGTTCCCACAATGACCCAAATGCACGTAATGCAGGTTCTTACCGAGCTTAGAAATGGCATGGACGGCTGCATCTGTGATGTTTCGACACTTTGCAAGCACAAGATTGCGAAGACGAGGTGCCACGTCAATAATCTTTTGTACAGCAGCGTCCGTCAAACGAAAGCAGGAAGTCAGGTCGAGGATGCGGAGATGCTCAAAGGTTCGTCCCAGGGGAAGTGACAGGAATGCCTCGTCATCGATAAGATCACAGCTCGCCAGCCGCAGTTCCCGTAAGCAGTTCCCCTTGACCATGAGAGATGTTATTGGGCTATTGCCGATACGACTACACTGGTGAAGGTCGATCTCGAGAATGTTGGGACAATTTTCGGCGAAAGCGTTGATAGCGTCATCCTGAAGCTGGACACATTCGTTGAGTTTCAACTGGAATCAGTTAGTCATTGCACAGATCTAATACAAGCGCAACATACCCTTTTGATATAGCGGCAGCTCTGTGCCAGAGAGATCATGCTCTCATTAGAAATACTCTCGCAACCTGAGATATTGAGACCCTGAAGACGGTTGCAGTGCTCGGCGATTGCGTTGATCGACTGTTCTGTAATATTCTTGTCGTTGGAAATGTCGAGGGCCAGAAGGGAGTTGCTGTTTTCGACAAGGGCGATCAGACCGGAATCGGTGAGGTTGCGGCAATTCGTAAGAGTCAAGCGCTCAACACGAGTACAGACCGAAAGAGGCATGACGCTGCCATCGTTGACTTTATCTGCGAGAGCTGCGAGATTGAGTCGCTTAATGAAGTCGCGGTACCTAAAAGACGGGTGCTCAAGTTGTAGGGTTTGACATATACTGCTGTGGTTCTTCCAGTTTGTGCACGCAGGTCGATGCCAGAGTTGGTCAACCGTATTCCTAGCCCAGCGCTTACAAACCAGCATACAGTGAAAGAGATCTGAAGTAGAGCTCAACTTGGCAAATACGCTGATGAGGATCTCGTTTGGCAAGCGGTTAACTGGAGGTTGGCACGAGTCCTCGACCTGCATATCTTGAAAGTTTGGGACGCCGATGCTAGACTGGGAATCGTTTGCTCCTAGGAAAAAGTCGGACTCTTCGTTATCGGCGGGCGCGGGGGAGGTCGATGATGATGAGGATCGGGAATCTTCCTGCTCGTCTGGGCTGCGTCGAGCAGCGGCAGTGGCAGCGGCCATATTGTCGGCGGTTAGACGGAGCCGCGTCAAGTAAACACAAACACGATGCAAGTAGTTGTATAAGGCGTTGTTTTTCGGCGAAACTTTGGATAGGAAAAAAGTGTGAAAGCAGTGATCACAATCAAGCAGCAACAACGGGCGGCTGTTGACGCTGAAGGAGGCCGCACGCAGCAAGCCTGTAGGCTCCCGCTCTGGTCAGTCGAAGGTTTAAGGATACAGAATATGCGTTGTGGCGATGCGATGAAATGCAATGTGATGTGATATAGGAAACGCTCTCGCCAACGCGAAAAGAAAAGAAAAAAGTTAGTTCCGCGGCGGTGATGAGGCTGATGATTATGGTCGTGGAACCGGGCGGATGTAGTGGGAGTTTGTTGGTTTGGTTTGGCAGGGAAGAGCCAAAATGGGGCGGAGGTTTTTGGTCCTAATGGAAGATGGTTGGGCGTGGGTAAGGTACCTATAAAAGCAAAGCAGGGAAGACAGCTCAGGTACCTAAGCCAAATGGTGCAGTCCAGTCAGTCAGTCTCTGCCGCCCGGCACTGCCTATGAATCGAGGCGTCTGTGTTTATTTTTTACTTGTTTCAGCCCGTGTCCCCTAAGATTAACCCAATTTATGTACGGATGTATATGTATGAATCGCCAAAGTCGGCGCTGAGGAAGAGTCTAGGGCGGTCCAGTTGATCGATCTACCTTGCGTCGTAGTCGGGCGGGATGGCTGTAGTGGGGTTGACACAGACGTCTTTTTGTCAAGTTAGGTCAGGGGTCGCGGGTCTTGTTGCTTGTTTCCTCAACTTGTCGGTGGTGATGTATGAGTCTGACCTTTTGTTGTTGATGGAGGAATGCTACAGGTTTCAATGAGCCGCGTGCTTGGTTCACGCTGAGGTCGTTGCTGCGGGGAAGATGTCAGGCATGATAATATTACATAAAGGAGGCCAGGACAGTGATTTGATTTGAGGGTGTTGTTCAAGGGGCCATGGTGCAGGTGGCTTGAGCCATTAATAGACGCCAGAGCGGTAGAGCGCGGTAAAGGTAATGCATCTGATTGTGATCTGCCAATAGTCGAGATGCATGTCTAATTTAAGTAAAGTGATTTCAAGTAAGGTATTTATCAGCTTGTATGATATTGAGCCCAAACTACGCTCTGCTCACTTACGCCAAGTTCCTGATGCTTCCATCATTTGTTGAACCTGCTTACATCCATGTCAAGTCATACTAGAATACCTAGACTGAACGTATCGCATCAAACTGTCACGTTCTCTCTCCATGTGCCTCCACAGACACCTTTAAAACTCACTCAACGTGATCCGGAGGTACTTGAAAGTAGGACAAGTGATCATGTCTTAAATCATAATTGTTCAAGGTCCGTGGTAGTTTCAATATGTTTAAATGGCCAGAATAAAAGCCCTTTTTCAGGAGCTAGGCTTAATATATACGATATGGAGACCATGGTCGACGATGCAAATGTGATGGTATTACAGCGATATAACCAACGTTATTCAACCACATCTTTCTCCTCATATTATCTATCTTATAATGACCCATCTCGTTCGAACTCCAGGTACAGGGTAAGAGGCTCGTGATGGCGTCGCTGACGTAGTGTCGGCAATCTGGAACGACTTTAGTGGGGCTTCTCCACGAAAGATGTTTACCCGCCGATTCCACATCTACATCTTCACCATCTGAGCCTTTGCCGTCTACTTGAAGGATTCCTCAAGTAGACTTTGCTATCTCCATTCAATCGCTACCGGTATCACGCCTGAGCGCTATAATGCTCCGTCCCTCGAGTCTCCGTCCTGCGCTTCGCGCATCAGCCCACACGCAATGCGCCGTTACCCGAACAGCTCGCCGGACTCTATTTTCTCAGCGAACGTCTCGACTTACCGATGATCTCGACGTAAACCAGCTCAATTCGAAGCGAAGAGACTATGAACAGAACCGCACTGCTTTCCTGACCGCCGGTGCCGTCGCTGGCATCATTTCCTTCGCTTACACAGCTTGGAAGCTCAAGCAGGCCATCGAGGCACAGAACGAAAAGGACAAGAGGGCAATCAAGTGTGATACACCAGTACCGACCGAGATCTTCAAAACCGAGGCGGGTGAGAAGCGAAAAGTGGTTATCCACGACGAGGATGGACAAGAGGTTGTTCCTACAGGTAATGGAACCATCAAGCTGTTTCCTCGGATAATAGAGGTCGAGGACGTCGCGGCAGCCCGTAACATTGCTGGACCAATTGCAGCCGCCGTGACGGACAAGCAGGGTACAGAATTCACACTGGTTGGACTAGGAACAAGGACAGTCACCTTTATTGGTATAGAGGTGTATGTGGTGGGCTTTTACGTCGCTACTCAGGATGTTGAGAAGCTCCAGCATTATCTGGTGAAGAAGATCAATCCTCTAGCGACGACCCTGATTCCTTCTGAGAAGGAGTCTCTGCGCAAGGCGTTGCAGGACGCTGTCGAAGGCGAGGAGACATGGAATGAGATTCTGAAGGACGCCGGGTGCCGCTCAGCGTTCCGCATCACCCCTGTCCGGGACACCGACTTCCCCCACATGCGCGACGGCCTTGTGAGAGCCATCCAAGCTCGCTCGGGACGTAATCCCGATTACAACGACGAGGCTTTCGGAGAGGCTATGAAGCGGTTCAAGATCATGTTCCAACGAGGTTTGGTGGCCAAGAAGAACGAACTACTGCTCGTCCGAGACGCTGCCGGAAAGCTGACCATTATTTACAACGATGGCACACACAAGGAGCCCCGTAAGAGTGTCTTGGGTAGTGTTGATGATGAGCGGTTGTCGAGGCTACTATGGCTCAACTACCTCGCTGGTAAGAAGGTTGCGTCAGAGGAGGCCAGGAAGAACATCATCAATGGCGTCATGGAGTTTGTCGAACGACCCGTTGGCACTGTCGCCACGCAGGTTCTGTGAAAGATCAAGTTACAAAAAGATGTACATTATGGGAAACTGGGCATGTATCACTAGGCACAAGACACAACTCAGCGAGTCATTGTCGAAAGGTCATGAATTCAACTCTTCTGGGTGCATTTCCCACCCAAAACTGCAGTTACCGTCTAATCTTTGCGTGTAACGCATTTATCTATCCGTGCGCAGTCTATTAAAGACACAACTAGAGCCTGGAACTAAAAACATCAGGTCTGCTTAGCCCATCGTATCTTGACAAGCTTTCCGTCTTGGTTGTTCTTACGCCTTGAGAGCACCAGCATCCTTGAGCAGGTCCTTAAGCTTGTTGCCAGACTTGAGGCTCTGGATATCCGAGTTGCCACCAATGTGCTTCTGCTTGATATAGACGTTGGGGACGGTGCGCTGGCCCGAGATCTGCTCGAGGGCGTCCTGAAGGGCAGAGCCGTCGGCTGCGAGTTGTTAGAAACTGTGATATGATGCAACCGTGTGTGCAAGACTTACGGATCTGGTCGAGCTCGAGAAGCTCGTACTCTGCGTTCAACTCATCGAGAGTCTTTTTTGTCTGTTTGCAGTAGGGGCAGTAGGACTTGGAGAAGACAACTGCAGAAGGACATTAGCGACTTGACATATTACAGATAAAGATTTTACGTACCGACAGCATTGTTGTCAATGAGCTGTTGGACTTTTTGGGGTGCTTGAGCCATGGTGCCGGGGCTGGGTGCGCGAGCAAAGAATGATCGGAAGAAGTTCATAGAGAGCGCGGGGAGCTTGTGTAGAAGTGGGGGAGGTATTTATCTACGTGTCGGAGGCGAATGTGACGATTGCGCGATGAGACAAGGTGTACTTTGAGTTCTAAGCACAACGTGGTGGAATCAATTGAATCGAACCGCGGGACAAAGTCAAACAAAGCGATGATGCAATTAGTATTCCAAAGCTTATGTAATCATTATTTGGAATCATCCCGTCGGCGATTATGCTGCTTATTAGACATCCATATTGGTTCATTCTCAGTCTGTTTTGCTCTAATAATAGCTTACATCGAGAGGGAAATGTAATAGTTAGGTGCTGTTTAGAAGAACTTTGATCAGCTTAAGTGCTTAGATATGTTGGGTTGTATACAAGCGACAACCTGTGAACCCCTGTATTCATAAAGTCAAGAATTCCATACTTATATGGAGATGACTGTCATGAGCACTGGTATAATCACAAAGCATTGAAGCCAAATTACCTACTTTTAGAGACACAAAAGAAATTGTTTATAATTTTATTTTTAAAAATTTCTTGTTGCGTTTCTTACTTTAATCTGCCATATCTGTTAGTAAGTCAGTATACCAAAGAATATTACGTCTGAAGCAGGTAGCGCAAGTGAGCAACAAGAAACTTAAGACAAGAAGCACTTATGCATAGAAACCTAAATGCACACCAGACATAATCGTGATGATATTCAGTTATATGTCAATGCTTATCAAGAGCGAAGGTGCAACAGCAGCCCGTTACTTGTTTATTCATGACTGCCCAATGCCAAGCCTCATAAAGAGAGTTTATTAACAGGCCAAGCAACAGCCATACAAAGATACTGGGCTCAACGTCGGTTCAAGACAGAGGTTCATGATTCTAGCTTCCACTGAATCGGCTAGACTTTGCATTTGAACTCGCATGCATTTGCATTAAATCCATCAATGGAACGGAGAGTGGGTGTTGTATGGATACTCTAAACTTCATGATACTTAGCAACATGAACTCAGAAGCAAGATACGCAGTATCATCGCAGGCCTGTCTCTTTAGCACATAAAAGCTCTTGGCATTAGTCGATTATAATACCTCGTCACCATTTTGCAAAGGCATCGTATACTAATAATAATGAGATGTAGATGCTTCCTTGACAATAGTGCACCGAGTTAAACTCCAATTTCTAGCTTCAGAGTTGCTGCACCCCCTGGATCTATATTTTGCCGCTAGAACAGTCTGACACATTCCCCCAGGTTTCGATTGCCAATTGTCAGGCCATGAACCTGGAACGAGGCGTCGTTGGGTTCTCCGTGCGGCTCTGGCTCATTAAACCAGATCCATAAGCGTTATCAAATTAAGGGACCCAAATCTGGCCTCTTTTTCTTTCTGGCTGGGCGTCAATCTAGACCTTTCACCATCATCAACTGCGCAACGCGGCACAACATTTGTTTATTTATTTGCTACCTACCTACTAAAAAGGAAGAATCTACAGCGCTCATTTCTTGCATTTCGATTTGCTTCTGCTGGGGCTACCCACATCCCCCACCTAACTACCAATCGTCGCGCCCAAGTCTTGCAGTTTTCAGTGTCCCCCCCCAGAAAGCTGCCCGGTTTCCATTGCTTGCATTGCGTCTGCGCCTGTGTCCGCCCCGTCATCATCAATCACACATTACGATACCGTATTACGGCCACGGCATTGACAAACGAAACTTGCACTTACTTGCCCCTCACAGTGCCACCCGTTTGCCCTGTCTTGCCCTGTATCACTCGGTTTTTTGGCTTCCCCCACTGCCAACTCGCGGCCTCGTGCAAGACAAGACCGGTTAGATACCTCTTCTAGTCGCTAGGAAGACCCTGGCCAAAGGGTCGTGATCGTCGCCTTCTGCCGTCACCCTTCGCTGCCTCGCAAACCTGTCGTCGTTACTCGCCGCTCCACATCAGCCCACGGGCCGATCACAAGAGGACCACCAGTCGCTCAGCTTTGTCACCGACCGACCGCCCTGTCTTGACCTCTCCTCCTGCTGTTGCTGCACCCGTATTTCCCATTTTGCCTCTAGGGTGTCCTTTTTGGGACCACCTTAGAAACCGTCGAACAAGGTGGATTCCGCCCAAGAAATCGTGGCATCTCCCGGTGCCTTACAAAACGTCACGTCCTACCTCAACGGGGCGTTGGCTAACCTCTCGTCTGCCTTTCAAGATTCGAGCGGATACATATCAGACACTCTTGGTGTCCCTCCAACCCTCGTCTACAGCAGCCTCGCTGTCCTGCTCGCCGTTCCCTTAACAATGTCGAGATACGGCTGGTCTATCGGCCGCGAACAGATTTCGCCCTACAGCTCTATGCCAAGCGGTGTCCCCGCTGTCACCGACGACGACTTTAGCTACATCACCTCACAAGATCTCGATGGCGTCACCGAGGATCGCTATTATCCCAGATCCCACTCGACTGCACCCCCGCCAGCTCCAGAGGACGATGTCCTTCTCATCAAGAATCGAGGCATCACATATCCCGCTCATTTTCCTGCTTATGCAATTGGAGATGGAAAGTTGCGGGTGATAGACGTCAAGGACCGGGTCGGTCTGATGATGGAACTCCCTGAGCGCGGAACTTCCCGCATCAAGCTTCTCTACAAAGGCAAGCAGCTCAAGGACCCCATGGCGCCAGTACGGGATTATGGCGTCAAGAACAACAGCGAGTTGATGGCAGTCATGCCCGAGATTGATGATGCCAGCAGCGGTTCTGAGGAGGAGATGGTCATTGTGGATGCTCCTCGGGAAGACAGAAAGACTCGCCGCCGCAAGAAGAAGCGCGACAAGAAGAAGGGAATCATCAGTGATGGTGACTCTTTGTCGGCAAGCAGTCCCCGCGATAGTGCTTCGACATTTGATCACCCCAGATCTCCTCCAGCACCGCCCACATCTACAGGAGCCACCAGCGGCCCCATGAAGGTGTTGGACGATCTTGCTGTTGAGTTTCAGATCAAGTGGCTGCCTTTGTGTACCGACTACGTCGAGTCACCGCCTTCAGACCCTAAGAAGCGAGAAGAGGAACACCGCAAGCTCTCTGAGAGTATCATGATGCATATTATGTTGAAACTGGACGGCGTTGAGAGCGAAGGGATGCCCGACGTCAGAGCACGAAGAAAAGAATTGGTTAAGCAAGTTCAGAAGACATTGAAGGATTTGGATACTGCAAAGGAATCTTGAGCCCGCGTTTAAGCGATGGCGTTAGACTGTTATTATCGGAGGCCGGAAAGATTGTCTGGTTTGGAGTGCACTTGGCGTTACAGGGAACAACTTATATCGATTACCATTGCTCTTCATATAGAACAAGCTGTACAATAGATTCGAAGGTTTGACGGCCTTGACGATGATGACAAGATAGATAGCATTGGCAGATTGTTTTATCCAATAATTTATTATAATTCCCCTGCCTGTCATGGCTGTTAACCTCGTAAATCATCCATCCCTTGTCTGTCCATTCAATATCTTAATTACTACCCTTACCCAGCCCAGACTCATCCAATCACGTGGTTCCTCTCAAGACGCACATTCGGAGAATCTTCGGCTCCATCTATAGGTCTCTTAGCCCTAAGCACCTCCTGCCGTCGCTTCCATTCAAACAGCCCCTTGCCATTTCCAGTTAGCGTCTTTTGCTCACAAGGCACAACGAACTCAAGCGGCCCTTGGATTTTTCGCCCGTCAATCACTATCGCGACCACTTGCACCCAACATTCGAGGGACGACTAACCCCAGCAGCACAGGAAAACACAAATCTTCGCCGACCGGTTTGAGGATTTGCTTGTATTTGCCGTCGTCTGAGCTGCCCTTCTTTCCTTTTCTTTAATCCCCCCAGAAAAGACGGTTACGATGTCGAGTTTCGAGCAGGTTGTGAGTAACACCGACAACACCAATCCATACTGTCCCGTGAGGCAAGACGAGTTGTGACCAGCTAGGAGGCATGCGCTATGGGATTGAGGATGCTGTGGGATCTCAGGACTCGGTGTCCGCGATTGTCGTAGACGCAGCTCGTCGCTTGCTTTCACATGAGAATATTGGTCTTGAAGATGCATTTCGCTGACCTTTGTGTGCGTTACAGGTCGTCATCGATGGCAAGGGCCATCTCCTTGGCCGACTCGCCTCCATTGTCGCCAAGCAGCTTCTTAGCGGCCAGAAGATCGTTATTGTCCGCTGCGAGGCACTCAACATCTCCGGAGAGTTCTTCCGCGCGAAGCGTATGTCTACCCCACGATAATACACAACTCCGATCTGTGGCCGAGCATCGTCTGGAACAAACACCACAGCGAGCTGTCACTGCAAGCCAGAACGCCCAAGCTGATAATGCAACAGTCAAGTACCATGCCCACCTCCGAAAGATTACCCGATACAACCCCACCCGCGGTGGTGAGTCGAAACCACTCCTCCATCTCGCTGGACACCAGTCATTGACTCGATACAGGTCCCTTCCACTTCCGCGCTCCTTCCCGAATCTTCTACAAGACCGTCCGTGGCATGATGCCCCACAAGACTGCCCGTGGTGCTGCTGCTCTTGAGCGCCTCAAGGTCTTCGAGGGTGTCCCCCCTCCCTACGACAAGACGAAGAAGGTTGTCGTTCCCCAGGCTCTCCGCGTTCTCCGACTCCAGCCCGGCCGCAAGTTCTGCACTGTCGGCCGTCTGTCCCACGAGGTTGGCTGGAAGTACCAGGATGTCGTTGCCCGGTATGTTTATTTCCTCTGATACCTACAGGACGTGGACTAACTTGTCACAGATTGGAGGAGCGAAGAAAGGCCAAGGGCGCCGCCTACTACGAGCGCAAGAAGATTGCTGCTCGACAACTGGCCGATGCGAAGAAGAACGCTACTGTCAGCGAGGACACTACCAAGGCCCTTGCCTCTTACGGCTACTAAGCTGGCCATATCCCTCGACCTAGGTTCTTGCCGGTCTAGGTACAACTTGGCAACGTCTATCATTTCTCGTGCGTTTCATTAGATTGGCGCGGCGGTTCAACAAAGGGATTTACTTGATTTGCTGAGTGATGGCAAGGGTGGCTCGAGGAGTAGATGTCGATTCCCCCAAAAAGAAATGTTCTAAATGAAGTACCCCCCGGTCGTCGGATTCATCTTTGCATCCCCCCCAAGAAAAGAAAAGTTAAAGCACAGAAAACGAAGATCAACATGATGAATGCATGAGGATGACAGAGACTATGTGTGGACACTTTCTCGGTATTGGGTTTGTGATTATGATGTTACAACGACTGGACGGGTTTTCGTCAATGGGCGTTTATGGGTTTGGAATTTGATGTCTCTGCCGTGTTCACCCAAGGACGTCAGAGTTCGGCAGACGGGTTTCAATGATGGTGATGGGAGGTGAACCTGTTACGCCCCGGGACGGGACAGGGTCTCGCATTTTGCACAATAGGAGTAGAAAAGGAAAGGCTCTTGTTTGATCAATTGTGTGTATTGCATGTGACTGAATGTTTATGTCTCTTGACATCACACGGATGAATCGACGTATCCCAGAAAGCATAACAACCCAAGTAAATACTAACTTGACCCAGCTCATTTAAATTCCATCCCATTCACAAAAACTCAAATACGCTTGAGGGTAAACTATACACACTAGACTCCGAAGCTATTAGATAAAACCGGCATATATACCACTAAGACTTTCAATACTACTGTATGACAACTTGAGATTCTGAGGCTGTATATTTTTTAGACGTTGGTACCTACTGTATAAGTGGAGGTAAACCAGGTCAAATACCTGTTATCTAATATTGTTAAAGTAAATATTAAAAACAGCAACTCTAAAGTGTGACCTAGGTAATACAGGGCGCAAAACCACCTATTCTTACATATTGTAAACTTTACCTTTGCTGTGCAAGTAATCACAAACAACAATCCGTGCTGTAGGGTACCCATGGAGTGGTGACTGCCAGGGGTGTCATGTGCCGATAAGATAAGCTTTCTGAATTTCATGTGAGGTGTCCTGAACAGCAAGCTCCATACATTGGCTATCAACAACGACACACACTTCACTTCTCTACTTTGCGCTCCCACCAGTCGCTCTTTTACAAGCAAGAGACCCAGACAAATGAGTAGCTAGTCTATCGATCAGGAATCTCTCACGTTCAGAACAAAACACATACAAACATCCGTCACCATGTCGGACCTTACACACTTCGACCTTCTTCCCCTCCAGATGGACCCCCAGTCCAAGGCCATCACCTCCCAGACCTCATCGCGCTCCCTGAACGCCGAACTCGAAGCTCTCAACACACTGCACCGCTCTCTCCTCACTCTCGAGACACCCTCTGGCGCACCCCCGCCTCCCGTCCCCGTTAACCCCAAGCGCACCGCCAACGTGACCAAGCTGCGCGATTCGGGCAATGCGGAGTACCGCAAGGGCAAGTACGCCGAGGCTATCAAATTCTATACACTCGGATTCCAGATGGCCATGACGCGGCCCATGTGGGAGCCCGCGGCGCTGGTTCGCGAGGAGGTCAGCGGACTGCTGGCGAACCGGGCGCAGGCTCATATGGCGATGCAGAACTGGGCTGAGGGCGCCGTGGATGCGCACGCGAGCGTCGAGGCCCGCTGGGTGGGCAATGCAAAGGCTTGGTGGAGGAGGGGAAGATGCCTGGCTGAGATGGGAAGGTTGGAAGAGGCAAGGGATTGGGTCAGGAGGGGACTTGAGGTTGAGGGCGAGGAGGGCGAGCTGGTACAGCTGCTCAAGGATGTAGAGGAGAAGTTGGAGAAGCAGGAGGCATGATCACCTGTGTTTGAGTTGACTGAGGTTGTGGTTTGGGAATCGAAGGCTGAGACGGCTTCGGGAGATTGACCCGAGACATGAGAGTTGGCGCCAAGTTCTGACAAACTTCGGAGGTTATTAGGTCTCAGCAGGGCATGCCATGTTGATATTGGCAATTATGGAATGATTTTGCACTGGGTTTGTTTGGCAGTTGTTATCGCCAGGAGTTATGTATATATCAACACACTTTATGGATCAAGCTTTGATCATTCACTCTCGGCCCCCCATGCGGTCTTTCTGACAGATTTCAGGCATTGGGTGGTTTACTATAGTTTCGTCTGTAAAAAAACATGACATCCACCAAACATCCATATGCATCCGTGGGGGTTAATGGTTCAATCGTACACTTCCTAACTTCTTGTACCGTGCGCCTGGACATATCGAAAACACAACATAGCTCCCCGTGAATGTGTGACGGTCATCATTTGTTTCCCCTTTAATCAGGGAACCATTCCACACGACATCCTATGCGTTGCGTGCCCATTCCATTCCTGCGTGTCTTATTCCATCCCGACATACCATTAAACTAAGACGAAAAAAAAGGAGAACTAAACAAATGGAAAAAGCAAAAAGGAGCCAAGAACTGGGCTGGTCGTTGGTGCGTGTCCAGATTTTGCCATGGCATGCGTTGCGTTTGTATTCCTGAAGAAAGATCCATGTGGTTTGGTTTGGTTAGTGGGTTTGCGCGTACATTGTATAGATTAGGGGACGCTGAGGCTGAGAATGGGTTCCATCTAATTTCCCCCTGTTGGCCTGGTCGCATTCAAAGCGGAGAGGTGCCATTCCACGTCACATCTTTGTGAAATGAACGTGCAAAGAAGAGAAAAAGAGGACGAAGAAAAGGCGCTGTTGATTTCGGGAGAAAATCAAAACAGAAAACGAAATGCGAGTTTTGTATCGGTAATAAAAGAGTTTCTCGTTTGCGGTGACGGAGGGGTATCTTAGTCGCAAGACAATTTTCCTGGCTGATTCATGATTTATTGAAGTTTTTTCTCGAGAAGGCGGCGGTCTTGTCTACTCCTTTTCGTTGATCTTCTCGTTCAAGCTCTGGCCGCGAGGTCGCATGACGGCGTCTTGGCCGCTCATTCTCCGGTCGAGGGCGCGCTCGAGCTTTGCGCCGAGAGCGAGCTTGCCCATAGTGTCTGTCTTTTCGTCGGTGAGGGTGACGCGCTGCGAAGTGAGAGCCTTGTTCTCCATGCGGTCGAGGCCGGTAGCGATGTCGCGAATCTCGGCGTGGGCAGAGTCGGTTGTTCCGACGGTGGGAGTCAGCGAGGGAGCCATGCTGTAGGTGCTGAAGCGGACGGAGTTGCGGTTCTTGGGGGAAGAGTCAGTTGGTTGTTTTTCTTTTGACTGAGGTTTCTGGCGGTTGGGTTGGGAGTGAGCGTGCGATGAGGTCCACGGCTTGGCCATGGCGGGCAGTTGATGAGGTTGAAGTAGGTAGGGTATAGACGTGAGAGAGGTGAGAGGTGAGAGATGACAGGACAGGGGATTGTATCAAGATGGTAATGATGCGCGCAAGAACAAAGAATGATGATGGCCAAGACTGTATGGGCTGAAGCAAGCGTTCGGAGGAGAGGAAGAGTCAGACAGATTTGAGATGTATCTCTTTCTCTCCTCTCTTCAAGCCGAAGTGGGCAGACTCAGACTAGAGACGGAACTAGACGGGACAAGCACAAGCCCAAGCCTGACCAGGGGTGGACAAAAGGTGAAAGGATGGAGACGAAACGAGAGGCGATCCGAGCGGACATAACATACCGAAGGGGCCATGATGGGCCGGGAAGAGTCCAAGGAAGCAGGCATGACGATGGGTGAATGTGACGCTGGAGAGAAGGAGAGGGAGATAATCGGTGGGTACTGTTATAGCTGAGCGACGAGGATGAGGTTTTGAAGAGAGAGTGAGAGTTTGAGTGAAGGTCAAGGAAGAGTGGAGGTGGTAATAGCCGGCCAAAGACGTAATAGTAGCAGCCGTAGTTGATCGTAGCGAGAGACGACGAGTTATTGTTATGTAGTAATGTATGTAATTTAAGAACCGTTAATTGATCCCCAGCTGAATGAACCTTATTCTTGTCGACAGAATGACAAAGTCAGAGAGGAAGAGAGGGAAAAGGGAGAAAAAAAAAAGAGGACAGACGATAATATGAAAAAAAGGGTAACTTTGAATAAAAGGGAAAAAAGCAAGGGCAAAGGGGGGGGGGAAGGAGAAGAGAGGAGATTCGTTGGAGATTAAAGAGCAAAGGCACAGGGACAGGCACAGTCTCAGCGCATTTGGGTTAGGTTGGTGAGGGGACGTTTTTCTACAGGGGGCGGTACAGGTACATACATGCCCGGGCACGGCGGAATTGGCTTGAAGATGGAATTGGGATCAAAATTGTAGGTTACTTTTTGTGAGGATTGAGGTCTAGACTGGACTGGACTGGACTGGACTGTGGACGTGAAACGGCGACGATGGCGATGTCGTATTTTTGATATTTAATTTACTGTATCTAGACCTCATGATAACCTGATAACCTGGGTATCTTGGACTGTTTCAACTTCACAAGGATCTGGTTTCTTCTAAAATAAGACCACGCTCATGGCCCATGATCCAATCAATGGTGATGACCCCCCTGGAATAAACACCTGCATGCCCTGTAGGGCCTCACCAGTTAATTGGCCACAGCCCTCATGGCCAGGCTTATGGTGGTGTGCTCAGCAGCTTATTTTTTTGTCCCTCTCTACCTATGGATTGTCTAGATGCTGTTTCTTTGGCAGTGTCTGGAATGGAGATAATTGTCGGGGAACTTAATAATCGAATATATAATCGAATATAAGTGGGTGGCTTGATTTCCGCACACGGACGAGGCCTGGTCTGTCGATGAAATCGCCAACTGCCAGAGTACTACATACTATTAACTACCTATGTATGTATGTATATATATCCCATCATCATCATGGCTTTCTGTATGTATGTTTGCATGTACAGTTCTTATCAGCCTTGATCGTCATTTCCCACATGGCGGTGGCCAGCCAGAGAGCACATGGCGTCGAGCATGGCCATGTCGATCACACACGTGGTTTTGACTACTACCGTGACATTGTCAGTGGAAAGCAGAATATACGCCAGACCATCCATCTACAGAAGTGATCAGCCAAAACTGCATTTGGCTACTCTACAAGACCCTTGATTATCATTGCAGACAGCCTCAGAATCCGAGTATCAATCTGCAGTAGCTACAATACCAGTTACTATTCCAGATCCATCTGGGTCGGCCTGGAGTTTCGAGGCTCTCAATTTGATCGATTGTGGCGTTGGCTTCTTTCACGCGCGCTGCTGATTCCGGTTTATATCAATCGCATCAGCGAGTCTTTGATCTTCAATGTCTTGACTTAAACTCACGGTTGATGGATCTATTATCCTCCTTGATGCTTTGCCGACGCTTCCGACTTACACACATCGTCGTCTCGTATGTAGAAGCGATCAACACCATCACTCGCTCGGTCACTCGTCTGTTCGTATATATATCGACTAATGTTTCAGCCTAAACCTTCCTCAGTTTCTTTTTCTCTAGTTTAATCTCAAGCAATGATAAATCGTCTATGGCGTTGTTAAAACACTGGCAACTTCTCCCCCCACGTGGCCAGGCACGAACCCAAATACCTCTCCAGAACCGCAGCAATGCTCGCTCGGACCCGTCTCGTCCCGTAGAATGGGCTGATATTCATGGATGTGGCGTGACTATAAAAAGTATATTCGAGGGTTCCGTACCGTTGAGATCCTAGATCGAGACAACATATGGATCAAAAGGTTTGATGCCATTGACAATGAGGCTTCGTGTTGATATATTAGCTACTGCACTGCCGATGAGGTCGAGATCGATCAAGTTCACCAGATCAACATGTTGAATGGTTGGAGTGTTGATGAGTGACAATTACATACTTATGTTTGATAGTAGGCCACGGAGTTTCGGAGATGCCTCAGCCATGATCTAACGTTAATCTATACAACCGTTACCCTCCAAGCGTTCACTAGCAGAAAGATGCCAATACGAGGGAGACGTGTTCCCTCTACACCTTCAACGTACATAGGAACCAAAAGACAGTGCCGAACCCCTAAGCTCCCCCAGAACCAACTACCGCTTGCTTTTGTGTCGTTTCTTGCCCGACTTTGACTTGCTCGACGTGTACTCCAAGTCGAGCTTATACCCCGAGCTTCCAGAACTCGACTTGGACGTCGACGGCGAAGGCGTAGAGTCTTCCTCCGACACGGGCAGCGAAAAGCCAGACCCGCGACGATGCGACTTGGTGGCGCTGCTGTACCCGAACTTGCGTGACGCTGAGCCCTTGCGAATCTCCGAGAACGTCATGTCTGGAGAAGCATCTCTGCTCGAGCCTGAGGATGTTAGTTGATGCTGACTATATCAAACCGAGGTGATACATATACGTACCATACTGAACACACTTGCTACAGCACCCATGATCGCATGTCGTCTCTACAGTCTCGAGGGAAAACGACTCCGGATTCATGGTTAGCCTGCTAAGGGGCATGGTACACCAACCCTGCGTATTGGGGCCCTGTTGACATGCGCAACACGTCCAACTGCCGCCCTTGCTCTTGAACTGGCAGTTCTGGAGCGGGCAGTCGGACGTCGTAGGCTGGGCTGCCGCGAACGATATGTTGCTGCAGGGCGTCTCGTAGCCTGTCTCGAGGTCGATGAGCGCCGACGGGCAGTAGTGCCAGTTGATGGATGTGTGGGAGCAGGGGTGGTGTCGAGGATGGCCGTGACACATTGTTGCTGAGGATTTATCTCTCAATATGGATGATATACGAAATGAATGGTAGTTTAGAAGATGTCTTGCACACATGAACAGCTTCATCTTGGTCTATTTATACATGGACAGACTCTCAGCAGCCGACTAACTAGATAGATCGACCATACGCTTCAACCGCAGGCTTAGTTTCTTTCCTCAGCGAAGCAATTCTCATATTCAGAGACCAAGCAAATGCACCTCTCGACAGTGTCCACACAATTTGCATCCTCTCGCTGAGGCGTCTGCACCACCACAGCCAACGATCGTGTCCTTGGACGCTGCATCATCGGAGGTTGCATCTCTGATCAAGTCTCCGATGTGGCAGATCCCTCTAGTCCAAGGCGGCGCTCAATGTCTCGGTTGGTGGATCTTTATTCCTTGTGCAACGAGCCAGGAAAAAATGTACAGGACGCCACATGCTGATGAGATGTTATGTTGGTTGTACAAGATGCCCTGCTGAATGTGAGCCTATGGATAGGGAGATCGGTGGGCTCAAGAGATGAGATGAACCCGAGAGCCTGGTTTTTGGGTACTGGGTGGTTTGAAGATGAGTAAAAGACGACAGCACTAGAGTTATGTGTAAGTATCTATGCTACATGGTAAGAGCAAGTTCATCAGGTTTTTTGATACTTTAGACATGATAGATTGAGATAATAGACCTCATGCCTTTGTGCAAACCTGGTGATAACAGCCTCTTTGCTGCTGTGTGTCTGTATCTGTGTCTCTGATATCTCGATTTAGACCCCCTGGTCCTTGGATGCAGACAGACGGGATCTGGTACGACAAGACATGGCAGCCTCGGGAGGACCTGGGAGTAAGCCAATGATTACAAAAGAACGCCCCGAGTTCATTCGGCTATGGGCATTTTGAACTGGGATGATGCTGGGAGATTGATGTAGTTGTTGAGGTTGATGAGACATCCTCGAGTACGTGTGAGGTTATTATGAAAAAAGGTTGACTTGGCTTGAAATAGGACGCGTAAACAAAGCAAGCATCAATGATAGAGGTATCGTCTAACAAAAAACTACGTAGAAGCTATGCACAACGATCCAACTCCTCCAATTGATTCAGATAACGTCTAAAGGGTATCATCTAATCCTATCCACCCCTCCTAACGCACTTATCCCTAGGAGAAATACTCCCTCGACGGCATACACGACTTGCAGCAAATATGCTCGCATCGATACGTCCCCCCCTCGCCAATCATGACACAACCGCACCGCCCACCGACATTCCACGTCTTGCCACACCAGCAGCAGTCCCAAGCCTGGTTCTTGGCCTCAAAGGGACAGTCTGGCAGCGGGCACTTGGGAAGAGTGTAGCCGGACGGGGGAGGGTAGGGGATAGACTGCTTGGTGGTGTTGGTGCAGGGGCGTCGGTTTGAGAGGCCAACTGCACAGTATCTTATGTGCGTTGAGACATGCTCGCATGCGAGGCGAAAGGTGATTTGCTGACACATGTTGAAAACCGAAGTTTGGATTGTAGAATAGAGACGGTTGAGATAGGTACAGAGTCAATGTTGACAGTGATTGACAAAATATGGCTGTGGCTTGCTGGCATAGCGATTTATAGAACTTGATCATTGTCAAACGACAAAGTCGAAAGATATCTGAGATTTATGTATCTCTCGATATGCCATGCAATTCCGATCACTGTTCTCCCATACCGGCTGTCCTTACCCTCTCATCACGACAAAAAGCCCATCAACGCAACTCGAACCGCGAAAGAACCCGAAGGTGGACATGGCTGTCGACTCTTGAAAAGACGCCTTGATATCGGGTGACGGACAATTCCACCGTGAGGATGCTTTTGTGACAGATCGAAGATATCGTGGGAGGGAAAATGATATCTTGGAATAATGTTGAAGAGGTTGATGGCGGAACCTACCGGGCTGTGAAACCGGTCAATGGTTATTTATATTCTTGGTTTGTTACTCCGAGCAACTCTTGGTTTCTTGGTCTTCGTCATTCGTACAAACATGGAAGCTTTATCGAAGAGGTGGCTCGCGAGCTTCCAAGAATGGAAACATAAAGATCAAATCTGGATAGGAATGAGAAAAGAGGCAACGATCAAAAGCCATGACGATTGAATCACTGGAGATCAAGATCGAAGCCGAGATTTGCACTTTGTGGTGGCTAACATCAAAGTATGATGTGATGAATGCTTCCACAGCGTCGGACTATACTTGGGCTGAGACATCAGCTGCACCTCGAGCCTCACCAACAGTCCGATATTCTTCGGATTCGATAGGCAATCTTGGCAGATGTCCTACTTGTCATTCACCTGTCCCCGGTGCAGTTCTCGCAAATCTGGTGATGACAAAAGGCATCTGGTGCCGCAGGCCGAAAGCTGAAGCAGTAATAGCTCGAGTTCCCTCCTCTGCCACACACGCAGCACACCCACCATCTATTGAGGTCGGTCAGCCGGCACGCCCCAGAGCGACACCGGGGATCCACGAGGCACTGGCTCATGGAACATGGGTCCTCAAGGTCGCCGCCGGGCGAACTGTCGGAGACGCTGGCGCAGGTTGCCAGAGGTTGGCTAGTGACGGGGTCGTAGACGGCTGCAGCGCAGAAGCTGTAGTGATAGAGGTAGCTTACGGGGCGAGAACAGGGTGGGACATGATGGTAGTGGATGTAGTGGGCGATGCACATGTTCTGTTGTACAGAGCTATCTGCGTGTCTCGGGTGGTTGATACGATCAAGAGGAGCGGGATCTGGACTAGACTGTGCGTGATCGGAAGCAGAGAGGGTTGCTTATATACGTAGGCGGAGTTAAGGGATAGTTCCTTGCATAGAGAAGGCTTGGATGTTTCAAAGTGGCGTGATTTTCTAGGGAACAAACAGGTTGCGGCTTCGGGTGATGAAGCTGACAGGGTCGTCAAAGAGAGAGAGAGTATAGAGACAAGATGGGGACGGATTCTAGACCGAAAGGGGAAGTAGACTGGGTAAGGTGATATTTACAAGACTGTACGGATGTCTGGATCCGGTGGTAATGCTTAGATCAGATGGGGAGACGAGGAAGAGGAAGATCTTTGAGATCCAGGGTCTATGGTGTTGGGACAGGCCTGGTCAAGTATAGCTCTAAGAAGTATGTGGGAACTGTGGAGTGTTGAATCACTTGACGTCCAACAATACTCACTCTTTCCAAGATTGAAACTCAGGACAGGAGAGGAGAGGAGCTCTTTATGCCTTATTCACTGTACTACGATACGAGTCTTCGAGCTGTCCTGTCTCGCGTGTAGAACTGAAAATAAGAGACTTCGTAGGGCTGAGGAAGCCATGTCAACGGGAGTACTAGCCGACTGGCAACTAATCCAACTTTAGACTCCGTTCCTTGTCAGGCTTAAGGGTCCGTGAGTGGCGCGCCAGAGCAATGGTGCGACGACGAAACAAGAGGCTTCGCTCTGATATGGATATAAGACCGATTCATTGTCTAATAGAGTAGAGTATTTGAGATGAGAAATACGAGAAGCCACGGGAGAGCTTACCGTAAGGAGGAGTGATCAACTGTGAGAATACGCGATATCGAGGGCTTGTCATGCTTGGTGTCCGAGACTAGAGTGACACTGCGTGGGATCACGGCATGTTTCTAGGGGACAGACTCGTGGGTTTCTCGTGGTCTGTTCGTGTAATTGGGGTTGGTTAAAAGACACTATTCGTAACTCTATCTTGAAAGTTTCAAGAAACCGGATTCTCACGAGCTAGAAAGATACCACGAATCAGAATGTTGCAACCAATTCGTCCAAATCATCCGCGGAGAAACAAAACAAAAAAAAAAACAAGAATTATACTCATTGGCAGTTCTCACCGAGGAACAGATGTCTATATTTAGGTCTCACCGAACACATGGGATTGTCGTGGCCATGCCACCCAGTGTTTTACCTTGTATCGCCTCTTGGATCTCTTCCATCGGACATGGGCTCTAATCCGGGGAGAGTCTAAAGGGCCAATCGCGTGAGATTAGAAAAGATTATGTGAGCGTCATTGAGGAGCTGTCAAGTTATTGAGACATGGAGTGTCCCATGTTGCGGAAGAGTTGACAGACACTTCTGGTTGTTAGTAGTTTATATATCACAGAGATTTAACCAGCAATAGTTGAGAGAAAGCTGGATACTTGGAGAAATTATAGGTCTATTATTTCTGATGCTAGAATCTGAGAGAAAAGCAGAAGTAAGAGCAGTTCATTATAAATACAATATCTGAAAGATGAATCGCTTCAAGTCTGGGAGCTTACAAACTCGTCATCATCCCTATTGCTCATTCTCTTTTCAACTCATAGTAGTAGTTCTGCGTCACCGAATAGGCAAACAGCCAGGTCAATTCACCGCAACCAACACCAAAAATGCCTCGAAACCTCAGGGAGTCATATAAGGTGCCGTAAGTAGCGCTACAGGCAGCCTCTCCACCGAATACTACAACACTGGCATCTTCAACATTGAGCTACTCACCAAGACTATCCCCGGGATCAAAGACATAGCAGATCTTCTCAGGTAGTAATCCTGCAACGTAGAAACTCCGGATATTACCTCTGAGATTCTCATTCGAATGCCCCGGATGATTCAGAAGGATCTTGATGATACTGGTATCTCGGGCGCGTAATAGTTACCCATGGGAGCGACACCATCGAAGAGTCGGCGTTCTACCTTGACTGAACTATCTGTTCTGACAAGTTGATTGTTCTTGTATGTTCAACTTCTGTTGGCAATGATAAGCCACTGGAGATTCTTGAGACGATTCGGCTGTCGAGTCGTGAGGATGCTATAGGTTGTGCTCAACAAGCGTGTCTGTCCTGCGTGCTTCTTAATAATGACTGACACTAAAAGTGCAAAACCATTACGCACGGATAATCAGAAATTGCTAGATACGCTTGAGAACTCGGTACCAGTCTTTCTCAAGGCAACTTAGCGAGCCAAAGATGTATAACTTTAACTTCGCTCACTCCAATTCTCAAAGGGTCTACCCGAGGTCAATATTCTGTACGCCCATTTCGAAGCGGATAGGAGTCTCTTCATAGCATATCAATCCGCTCTAGGGCAGAGGGTATCGTATTAGCTGGCATGGGCGCTGGAAGCTGGACTAAAAGCAGGGGAAAGACGATAGATATTGTGAAGCACTAGAGAGAAGTACCCGTTGTTACCGGCTATCGAAGCTAGTATGGCTTTGTTGATAGTCTATATGGCATTCACGGTGGGTATCTCAACACGACCAAGTGTCGCATTCAGCCTCAGCTTTGTTTGGCTGTGGGACTAGATGACGAAGCTACTCGAAAGGTCTTTGAGCAGTAAAGACAGGGCTTAATTGAAGCTCGGGGTAGAGAAAAGCAACATCTTTGAGCTTAGATTGGCCTGTAAGTGGCTACTTCTGGTTGTGTAGGGGAAGAACTGAAGCTATTTGTAGTCCTGTGGCTACTATAAGTGATAAACACAGTAAGCGGAATTGGAAATGAATACTGCTGACGCCCAATAAACAACACTCAGAAACATACGCTTCATAATATTAATTCCCTCTTAAATGACGCAGGACTGTACGATTGGTACGCAATCCGACATCTTCAGCTCACATGGATACGGCGCTCCATATGCCCTATCTAGTAGGAGTAAGCACCCAGATACCTTAGATCAGCTCCATTGTAGACCTATCCAGAAATTCACATAAGATTCACGCCTACTAGTGCTGATACCTGAATAACACATCCTCACATACCCGCTGACGTGTGTTGCCGTTGGTGGATGGTAAGAATGCCAAGGTCAGTGCTATATATTGAGAAACGAAAGTTAATACCGTCAATCTAGAGACCTGAGACTGCTCATTCCTCGACATAATGGCGTTCCGAAACTTTGGAAATCTCCCGCTGGAGCTTCAGATCAAGATATGGCAAGCATATACATGCCCCGGATTGGCCATGCACGTATTCGACGTCTGCTATCCCTCATGGCAAGGCGAAGGGCGCGCAGAGAGAGCATTTGAGTCGCAAAGAAGATATGAAGCCGGCGAGAAAAGATTCGATACTTATAAAAAGATGACATTTCTGGATCGACTCGACTCTGAAAGTATTGTATTCGACCCCAGCATGTACAATGCTACAGTATCGTCCCGTCTGATCAGCCGCATGGCATATAAAATTGGGAGAGAAACGGAAGCAAGGCATGAAATGAACGAGATCCATCTTCCTGGACGGGCTCAAAGGATCTCCATCCCGTCCTCTGACGTTCTTATGCTACGCTTTCGCGAGTACCCGGCCTACCATAGCGATCTGGCCACCGAAGCGATCCTCTGCCCACCGCCGATCAAGGAAATGCTCGAGAACCAGTGGTCCGCTGAGATGGCGTCGACTCTACAGTGCGCCAAGAGGGTGGCTATCGATGTGACCGAGACATGGGCGACGGGGATACATGGTGAGCTGGCTCTCGAGGAGATTGCGTTCTTCGCATGTACTATTCAGAAGGGCCTCGAGGTGTTGTATCTGGTGGATAATTGTATCGGGAGGTGTAAGCAGTGTGGGAGCCGGAATGTCAGCATGGACCAGCTTCGGACGAAGGACGAGCTGTGGAAGGGTCTACGTATGAGAAATGCTGACGACCAGGAGAGACTGGGAGATGTGGTGAGTGCAGTCTCTAGACGCTATGTTGAGGTGTGTAACCTTGCAGCGTTGGGATGGGAGGAGGAACATCCGTCGTATATCTTTGCATGCTTGATTGATGCTGCGATCAAGAGTCAACAGGTGGATGGGGATAGAGGTACATTCCAGGGCGTCAGAGTGTTGGTAGTAGAGGATGAGCTGCGATCACTGAGGGACAGATATTGAACTGGACACATGAATTGTGCTACTAAAGAAACCGCCCGCTCGACTTTTGCCGGGATATACCATAACGCCATACGATCTATCACTTATATGCAATCAAAATCTGGCTTGTTAGCTGTGGTCTTCGGAATTGATTGGGGGAATTACCTTATCTCATATGATCCTGCTCTCGTCATATATCGCACCCACTTGACACTCGAATAATTACTCTTCTCAAATACCTTGAGGTAACGCACCAGCAGACCCGAGCTCGTAAACATGAGTAAACTAAAGTTCATGCTCAATGGTGGCCGGCTCCATGCGCGCTGGTTGGTCATGCTTGTTAGGATGGCCTCGGCGCTGAGGACGTACTCGCTCTGACCAGTGAAGCGCCCAATCTTCCAGACGATGACATTCTCACTAGGCTCATACTTGGCCTTGCCCTGGGTACAACGCTCTGTAATCTTTGCCGTGTTGAGCGGCGTTGGGATCTTAACCACTACGTTTGTCGCAAACAGTTTGGAGCCAAAATTGGCCTTGACGCCGATGCTGTACTCGACCTTTGTTCGTCCGACTTCATTGACGATGGCATGTACCTTGAAGGGAAGGTTGACGTTCTCAGTGGCGCGGTATCTCATCAGCTCGAATTCGCCGTCAGGGGGAACGAAACTGATGATGCGATCGGCGTCGAATTTGCCAAGCTTGACGCATTGGTGGAACTGGCAGTCCTCGAGGGTGACACTGCCCGCGGCGGCCTTTGTAGCCTTGGTGCCCATCCTATTGCCACTAGGAAGGCTGAGAAGACCATCGTTGTCGAGAAGCAGGCGGTCGTTGAGGCCAAACTTGCACTCAGGGGTGCCGGAGAGATAGGCGCGCATAATGATCTGGCCTGTCACATCGGCGCGCAGGACAGCGCCCGTGGCCGACATGAGCAGATTGACGTCCTCGATCACGTCGACAAAAGCTTCGTTCTTACGGTATTTTACGTCTGCCTTGCGCCAGGAGAGAGCTCCAGTGGCTTGCATCGTGATCTTGGACGTGTCTTCGCGGCGGGACTCGGACTTTACGCCTTCGGTGGTGATATACATTTTGAGCGTATCTGTTTCTGTGTTTTGGGGATATCCAAAGTCGATGATCTCTGGGAAGAGTTAGTTGAGTTGTAGTGTCCGGAGTAAGGACACATACCGTCGAGCAGCTCGTACACCAGGACAAAGTTGTTCTTAACGGCCTCCTCGTCAAACTTGCCAAAGTAACTCTTTCCGAGCTGAATTAGACGGTAGAGGAATTCGAAGACGAGGGCGGCATTGGCATTGCTCTTCGTAATAGCCACCAAGTAGATATTCTCGTGCTTGACATGGCTAAAGGTGGTGCTTCCGAGGGTGAGAATGGGCGATCGGACTTGGGCGTTGGAGATGACCTGGATACGGAAGACGTCGGCGAGACGAGGGCGACAGTCGTTTCGGAAAGCGCGGAAGATGAGGTTCTCGCCCTTTTGATTGAAGACGAGGACGCCTGACAACATGATGGCGGCCTAAGGTAAGGTTGTATTGACTGTTGATGGAAAGTCAATCGGCTGGCGTATAGGTATGGAAAGTCAAGATAGGAGGTGCTGATAGTGGGGGTTCTGCCGAGGAAGCTCAAAGGCGGTGAGTGAGTCGTGATTAATTACTACTAAGCTACTATGTACTATCCATACCAAAGATGGCTACTAATTTGGGATGATAATTTGGTTAGATTGTATAAAATAGTCTGTATATAGGGAGGATAAAAATGAGCATCAAAATTGATCTGTTTATCGTTATGTTTGTACATGCTGTTTGACTTGGCTTTGGCGGTTGTTTTATTACAGTTCTCTTACTAACGTTAGATGGATCTCGCTAGTAAGACGACTGCTTTTGGAGTGCAAGGTCTCTTAAGAACATCAATTAAACAGTCATTTACAATTCTTTTTACTCTCTCATATCTACCTATTCAAGAGTATTTTATAAGGTATACCCCAGTTTTTTGTTTGCCGTACTTCGGACGTGGAGTTGTGTCTACTTGGCGCTATTCCGCGTCATCTGCTGCGCCGCCAATTGACCAATCTCATCTCAACTCTTTCACAATGGTCTCGAATATCTATTCTATAGCATAATCGTGTTCGTTCTCAATTAGAGAACCTAATAATATGGAACCATCTACAGAATTCCCACAATCCTTTATACGACCATGGAAAGAACTGCTCCAGTCGCGACGCGACGAGCAAGAGGATGATTTCCCCAGTTACTACGTCAACAACATTGACTCGCTCATCACAACCAGCTCCCTCAAGTCCTTGTACGTAGGAACAGGTCATTCCATCTACACGCGCACCCTTCTTCCAGCTATACTGAGCGCCAAACACTCTGTCCAGCTCATCACCTGCTACTGGGCTGCTTCTCCCTCCTTGGACGCCATCCGCGCCACCCTTGACCAGCTTGCGGCAGCGCGTCTAGAGGCCAACGTCAAGACTCCTCTGCACATCACAATTGGTTTCTCATCCTTTGGACTATTCCAAAAGTTATTCCATACCGCCTCTCGAGATGGATATGTTTACGATCCGTCCAAATGGCCCAAGCTGGGCCTTCCTGACAGCCAGGTGTTACAGAATGCTGGCATTGATCTTACCGTCAAGAGCCTCTTCTTTACGCCGCTGAGCGTTATGCACCCCAAGTTTGTGATTATAGATGGTAAAAGAGCTTGGGTACCAAGCTGTAATGTCAGCTGGGAGAGATGGTTTGAAGGCTGTGTCGAGGTCGAGGGCGCCATCGTGGATCGACTTTTGGTCTTTTACGAACGGGTCTGGGGCCATGACAACGAGCCTCGACAGATGCATGGCCCTCAAGACGATTTACACATTGATCGACTTGAGCCGTCTCGATTACCAGCCAACAGTGAATCATCGGCAACACAATCCATCGAGTTCCCAGCCAACGGCCCTGTCCCAACCATCTTTCTCCCTTCGCCCCATCATCGCAACCCCAGATTCTCCTTCTTCCCCTTCCTGTCGCAATCAAATCCACCAATGACTCCTCTAAATGCAGCGTTGCTCACCTTGTTTGCCAATGCGCAGCGACGAATCACCATCCTAACGCCCAACGTTACTTCGTGGCCTGTCGTCGAGAGTCTTCTAAACGCGCTCGCCCGAGGTGTAGACGTTCAGATCCGGACAAGCAAGGGTATGATGCTTATCGAACAGCTCGTCACCGCTGGCACGACAACATCGTGGTGTTTACGTAAGTTTATCCAGAAATACAATACCATGGTCAATCAGCCGCGACCGTCGGATCTGGAAGCACAGCCGGCTGCGCCTGGCAAGCTGGAGATCTTTTATTACAAACAACTCGACGCTAGACGCGGCCAAGACGATGAGCCGGTCGTCAGCCATTTCAAGATGACACTCGTAGATGATGAGTACTTAGTACTGGGCTCAGGAAACATGGACAGAGCAAGTTGGTGGACGAGTCAAGAAATTGGTCTTTTATTCTACATTCCCGGATTCCAAGGCCAGCACCTTTGGAACGATGTACTTGAGAAACGCACCGAAGTCCTGTTCCAGTCCGATCACCCCAAACGCCTGATCTGACACAGCTACTGCTTCTCTGCCGCCTTGATCTTTTCCCAGATCTTGATAAAAGCAGACGGATCGTTGGAACCATGAAGCTGGAATCGGTCCTGCAGGACAAAGTCGGGTACCCCAGAAACACCACTATTCCGTGCTTCTGCTGCCAGCTTGTCCACCTCTGGGCCGCCTTGGTCACTGTCGACAATGGCCTTTTGGAATTCGTCCTCGGGAATTCCTGCATTAACTGCCACGTTTCTGAGCGTTTCGTAGCTGGTAATGTCGTCTTCCTTCTCATGGTAGGCGGCAAAAAGACCGTCCAACGTTTTGCTCTCGACCTCTTGACCGTGCTTTTTAGCTAGCTGGACCAACCGATGCGAGTCCCTCGAGTTACCCGTCTTTCCGCCGAACTTGAAGTTGATCCCATAAGCTTCACCCATGCCGTGTACATGCTTGTGTATCTGTTCTGTGCGCTCCTTGCCGATTTTGTTGTGCAAGAACTTTTGCTTGTCACTGCTCGATGAGGGTCCCCGGGGCCAATCGGGCTGTAGCTGGAAGGGCTGGAAGCTCACGGCAAAAGTATCATTGGAGTCAGGGTACTTTTGCTCCCAGAGGCGTTGGGCGGCCTGGAGTTGTTTGCGGCCGATGTAGCAGAAAGGACAGATGGTGTCCGAGGTTACTGTGACCTTGAATTTTGTCATTTTGAGATGTGAGTTGGTGTGTCAGATTGCTCATTCAATACAGCAGCAAGTGGTGTGTGTGATATGGCAAACAAGCTGTTGATGAGTGGCAGCCTCCTTCACTTATACATCACCTCAGCAATCGCCGGTTGCTCACATAAGCAACTGGCCTTGAGGAAATTTGGCCCCGCATTTTTCGGGGTGAGAGGGATACCGAGGCCGAGTCGTCCGTTGAATTACATAGTATACCATTCATTATAGGTGGATATCGGAGTAGTACGTGGGATATCAGATCTTGACTTACAAATGGCGTGCAGCATGCCGAGTGGGCTTTGTACTAATAACAAGGCACCAATAGCACAGCTGAGCTGCAAGCCATGGGTATTACACATGTACTATTACACCATATGTCACACCCTTGGCGCGATGGTCATTACTTGGTTGTCTTGGGGAAAATACATTTGGTCATTCGCGACGATTGTGTTCTTGTATTTGAAACGTATAATTCAACTGTTAGTAGCTAAGCAAATGAATGTCAGTAAAGTCGTCGGGCTGAGCACGCCAGAGCGACGGCTCGGTGACAGGGAGAGCGAGCAACAGCTACGAGATAACTGTCTGTTTGTATTGCAATAGAAGACGACGAATTCTCCTGAGAGTAGCTTGTTACATTGCAGAGATGTTGCTTAGCTAGGTAGGTATCTAGTATCCCTTCCACAACTTGCCTACTGCCAACACGGATAGGACTGACAAATCCTGCTACATAACGAGAAACGAGACAAGATCCGCTCAAAGTAGGATTATATAGAGCGAACTCCGTGAATAGTCCCAAACAGGTTTACTGACCTAGTACCTATAACTCTCAATGCCGCATTTATCACCATCCAGTGCTTAAAAGGAATACACATTCTCAGAATATAGTTATCTGCGATAAAAGAAATGGGATGAACCACATTGCAATACAATAGCGCGTTAATCATCAATCGACTCCGTCAAGTCTTGTAAATAGTGCCATCCTTGGGCAACTGGCCAGTAACTAAGTAACGATCCATAGCCCTACTCGTCTCACCCTTGAGAAAATGGCTCGTATGTCCTGGCCCATTCCTCGTGATGCTCACCCGACGAGGCAACTGCTCTCGGACCCCTTCGGCCCATGTTATACTACACTCGGGGTCGTACACGGAGCTTGCAAGTAGGACAGTCGGCGCGTATTGTATGCCGTCGTCAAGGGGCCCCTGGGGATTATTCAACGGGGCAGGCCAGCCGATACAAGTACTTTCGTAGTAATATGTCAGTGTGGCACCCCGTGTCCTCGGCGCAAAAGGTAAAACACTAATGAACTTCTGTCGCAAGTCTACTGCCGTTCGTGATCTGTGCAACCAGTCCTGACATCCAATGGCAAGGTAATTATAAGGAGATCCGCTAGGGTCGTTATCGATGCGTCCAGTAGGAAGTGTGGTGGACAGAGCTGTTGCGTTACCCCTGCTGGCCTGGGCAATGGCCTCTCCCAGAGCGATCCAGTTAGGGCCGAAATCAAGGTCTTTAAAGGTCAGAAAGCTCTGAACGTTATAGCGGATTTCTTCGCCGGTAACGTTTGGTCGACAGGTACTGTTGCAGCTGGGCGCCGGAATGGGAGTGGCATCTGCGCGCGCGAGGACTTGGTCAAAGACACGGCTGGAATTTCTGCCGTGAAGAGCACAGGTTGTGTTCTTGTCGCACCATTCAAAAAACACGTCGAGAACTGTCTCATAGGCGACGGTTTCCCCGAGAAGGGTTGATATCTCGGATTGAGAATGGTCTACAATTGCATCAAGGGCCATACGCCCTACTGATCTGGGGAAGAGAGACATGAACTGTTGACCGAGTAGCGTGCCGTATGAGATGCCGAGATAGTTGAATTTGGAGGCTCCGAGGGCCTTGCGTACGACCTCGTGATCTTTTGCTACGTGGATCGTGTCGAGATAATTGATCAGAGGGCCGGTTAGTTTAGCACAACTTTCGCCCAAGCGTCGGCTGTAGTTGAAGAGTGCATCGTAGTCATCTTGGTTGTTGACGAATGTTTTCACCCGTTGGCTGAATATTTTGGGGTCACATTGAACTGGTGTGCTCTGACCAACGCCACGAGGATCAAGACCGATTACATCGTATGCGTCTCTGATTTCAGATGAGAAGCTGACAGCAGGAAAGAATGGACCAGCTGCAACGAGAAGCGCCGCCGAAGCGCCAGGCCCTCCGGGGTTGAAGAAGAGAACACCCAGCCTTTCCCCCTTTCCAGTGTGGTTGAGTCGAGTAAGAGTGAGCTTCACTTTGTCGTCCCCCCTGGCAGCGGTTGAGTTACCCTTTTGATATGTGAGGGGGACGTCGATAGTACCACAATCAACGCTAGGTGGGATCGTGGGAGGGCATCTCCCCCATGTGATGTTAGGGGCTGAAGACTCTCCGTCAGTTGTAGCTGCAACGGTAGCCTGGAAAGAAAACCAGGCAAATAGGTACAGAAGGCATTTCAGATACGCCATGTTAAAGGCAGAATGTAAGTGATATCCCACGAGACTCACGGCGCACTAAAGCGGCTCATTGTAACCTCTTATATCCCCTCCGCCACAAGGCTGCCTTACAAGTAGCTACATCATCGTGCCGAAAACCGTCCAAAGATACGCCCTGAAAGTCAATTAGAGCCCGGCGGCTTGATGGCTGATGCCTGGTGTTCCGGCACCCGGTGAACGAACAAATAATCAGGATACCTACCTAGTAGATTTAAGTAGGGGGATGTTACATAATGACACGAGTTTTGGAGCAGTTGAAATCGACTTTAATATGAAGCATGCCGTATCTCTTTCTCAAGTGCTTCCTTAGTCTCGATTATTTATTAAACTGCCCGGATCTTTACAGCAACTATCCATCTAGATATATTGATATACGGCAACAGACATTAGTGCTGACAACCAAACACCACATACGTCACAAAATTTCGAATTGTGCTATTGATGTGCTTGTCAGACTGGGATTCATGTGAAAGTTAAATCGGGAGGTATTGATCCCACAGTGGCTAAACTTTTCGTTATAGCCCTCCTGGTAGTTATCACTTCTGCGCTTACAACCTCACTTTTTGTACCGTGCAAACAAAGTGTATGGAAGTGACTATGACATAGAAAGAATTAGAAACGGAGAGAAACCCTGTAAGAACACCTGACTCCAGGGTATAACTATGTTAATTCTCATATCAAATCTTACACTTCTTAACCAAGCATTAGCTGCAAATACTATTCCCATCAGTGTATGATTTTCGTAATATTTATGTCAGATTGCCGCAAAGATCAATAGAGTATGAGGAGATGAAAGATATTATTCAAACTACTATTTCTTTAACAGCTAATCCATATACAAGGTTGGTCTATCTACCCTTTTGATATATAGAGGCAATCCATTATCATACATATATGTAGCTCCACTAATGTCGATGTGAATACTGGACGCCAACTTAGCTAAGCCGGGCGATCCCGAATCTAGGTAGGTAGGTTTGGTAGTTCAAAAACATCATCAACAAGCAACAACCATGGACCAGATCAGGTTCCAATAATTAAGCAGTTCACGCCAAGTCGAGGAGCAATAAGTGCGTCAGACTATTATACAGTTCTGTCCAATGTCTGTTGTCACGGTGATATGTTCGGTTTTCGAAAGGCATATATCTCACAATGACTTCAATAATAACTTTCAAGAAGGGTAAATCTACCAACTTGAATAACATAGTCGTTGCCTTGACAAGAGAATGAGACAAGACAGAAGACATAGATAGGCACAAAAATCAAACAGCAACTCTTGAGATTTAGTAGAGTTTAATCTTCCAAAAAAAAGATGAAAAGGGACAAAATAATTGCTATAACCATTCAACCACAGCAGAAATACGGTGTAGTCTCCCCAGACACTGGTAATTACCTCGATGTTCCCTATATAGCCTTTAACCCAAAGATATACCTAAACTCTATCAGATTGAGCGTACTGATTCTTACAATCTGATTTAGAGTAACAGTTACAAAGTTGCTGAATTATCATGCTTTACCAATTATCTATACCTGTCAAGGCCGCTTTTGCCACTCACGTCATATTATTCCTACAGATTCATCTCCATCACTTGTCTAGGAAATTTCAACGTTATTCCATACTCAAGTCAACATTTTCATTTCCCGACAGATAAGACTGGTTTACTATGGCCGAGCAAAAACCGCCTTTTCCACCCTTCAATCGGGAGACGGCCCAAGCCAAGGTCAAGGCTGCCCAAGATGCATGGAACACAAAGTGAGATCCCTTCTTCTGTAAGAAATTGAGGCTGAAGACTTCTCGCACAAGAACTCCGTCAAAGGTCAAGATGGCATACACTTCTGATTCTCTTTGGCGTAACCGCGACACCTTCATCAAGGGTCGCGATGAAATTGAGGAGTTTTTGACCGACAAATGGAATCGCGAGCACGAGTACAGACTTCGAAAAGAGCTTTTTGCTTTTGATCACGACAAGGTATGTCTATAAGCTCCACCTTTTCAGCTGTACTTATATGGACATGGCTCCCATCATCCCCCGTGGAATCTTTATTCTAACACAATCCGTGCGACCAGATTGCCGTCCAGTTCTGGTACGAGTTTCACGATGACGAGGGTCAGTGGTGGCGATGCTATGGGCTCGAGGACTGGACCTTTGATAATGATGGCTTTATGAAGAAGAGGCAGATGAGCGGGAACAACGTCAAGATCAGTGATGAAGAGCGCTGGTTCAAGGACGGCGTAGACGTTAACATGGTGGATATTGGACCGCATCACTGGTGATATATGGTGGAGAGAAGAAATCAAAACGAATGTCATTGTTCGTGGAGAGGCTTCTAGAGTCAAAAGTGGCTCACTCATCGAAGCTTCATGCTCGATCAAGCTTTGCCGGTGAATCAATCATGTAGGATAGCTGAAACTTGAGCTTCAGCAAATCATGGGTAGTAATACATACTCCTCTCCTCAGGTCGACATGACTGTATAGTCTTTACATGCTACCATCTCCCATTGTTGATGATGTTGTCACCCACACTTTCCTTGTACAAGAACACGCCAGATATAATTGCTCCACTACCTAATTCTACTCCTTCTTTAGGGTTGTTCAGCTGGTCATGAGATAACGTAGTCTTACTACTCGGAAGATTCATTTACACATGATGACTACAAGATTGAAATAACCCCAATACAAAGCATCAAATGACAGGCATATCGTCACTATCATATTGCATGGCTACCTAGTTTGTAAATTTTCATATAACCCCTCACTTCTGACCAAACGAAACAGACAAGTCAATGTAATTCATCAGGGGGCAGTACAGGCTTGGACACGTCCTGTATTCCCTACATGCAAATGCCCGGGCAATCAGCTCCACCATTCATAGGGTCACACTTATCCGAAGGATCATCATAGCACCAGAGACCCTTGGGACACTTCTGTCCCAAAAATCCTCCGCACCGTTTCGGCTTCTTGGGAGCACAGATGCCCGGCTTGTCGCAGGCCATACCGCAGTCGTTGGGGGTTCGAGGATCATCGATGCAGTGCGTTCCCTTCTTACAGGGCGGCGGCGGCTTAGTACGGAATCCTCCACATGTCTGGTACTGGTTCTTAAAGACACATTCACCGGAGCAGCGGTCGAGGTTTTGGCAGTTGGGCGAGATGGGCTTGCATTTGGTGTCTTTGGGACAGGGTGCAATTTTGAAGCCGCAGGGTTGACCATTGGTTTGAGCGGCGGCTGCAATACCGATGGTAGCAGCGAAGAGGATGTTTTGGAATAACATGATGGGTTCAAGGAAAATTGATGTTGGACGTGGATGGAGTACGGTGGTAGAACTGGTAGATTGAAGCCGGTAGTAGTGGGTTGTTGTGAGAGCTTAGCTCGTGTGGGGGAGGCCGAGGACCATTTAATAAGTTTTGGAGTTATTAAGTTTGATTAGCTTTAACCAAGCTCAATTCTCATGAAACACGCTGAAATGTAAGACGGACTAATCCTTGTGCCAGTAACATCGGTACACGACTGCTGCGAACAGATGGAATCAAGCCACCTCGTATAACTAACCAGTGTCCCTCGTGCAATATGACTTTTGATAGTCTAAGCCATGACGCATTGTTCGTTCATTACCTATCATGACGTCCAAAAGAATGCCCTCAGCCGTAAAATCTTACTTGACTGATCCAGTGACGATCCATACCTTCACCCAGTGAACAGCGAATTTTCCAATTTTAGATCTAAGTTTCAGGCAATCAATTCAGGGCAACACACCTCGCTTTGATCCCGCAACACGCTATGATCAGCGCCGGTCATTCCAGACCTACCTGTATGTCACCGTGCTCGCAACTCAAACATCATTGTGCCTTGCAAGCTAGCTTTGGAGGGATAGTAAAGTAACATTAGCTTACTGGTTGTAAACTTTATACAGCTGAGGGTTAATTTTGAGGAATGAGAGATTTGCCCAAGCTGAAAAAAAAAGGAAGAAGAAAAGAAAGGAATGTGGCGATCGGTTGATCGCCCGATAGTCTTAGCCTTTCAATCATGTATTAAGGACTGAAACAGTTGACTAGGTAAATACTCCCGAGGCGGATTTTTAACTTGTTAGTTTGGGTTAATCAAAGCTTCTTTAGACCAACAACGTTGATGCTTTTTAGAACCTACATTGTATGCTCCTCGTTATTACGCTTCGACTGCTGGGAGAAGCGTGTTATTTGTTAGTATGGAGTCTATTCATACATACATTATAGCCCGGTTATATTCTTTTCCCGTGCCATTATAGAAAAGAACTTTATACAAGACATCTGCTCCTTACACAGCCTTGAATAGTTGGAAAAGCTCAGTCATGCGATGATCAGGTGTTATCATATTGGGAGCACAGCAATAATGCTGCCGAAACACAACTACAGCCTAGAATTCTTGCGATAACCCCATCACTTCGTATCCCCAACCTGACACTTTATGAACAAACCCATTATTTTCAACCCGATTTGGTCAATCTTCGACTCGTGACTCCATCTGGAACAGTTGAGGCTGAGAATAAAGAGCCCTCATAGGTCAAGATGTTCAGCTGAATGGTCGTCTAGATTTTTGATTGGATGCATGTTCCCCTTTTCAAGGGGACGAGAACGCCTTGTATCAGCCGCAAGGCTCACAAATCAATAAATCGAAAAACTCCCTCCCCGCGTCGAAGAATGGAACCACCTTCCTTGTTAAGCATACCCTCACTATCTGCTTAGTAGCTACACCCATCAAAGAACCACTATGGCTGACCCTTTGAGTATCGTCGCATCTATTGTTGGCTTGATAGCTGCCGCTGGCAAAGTATGCGGCGTCCTGTCAAACTTCATTGGCGGCACTGTAGATGCGCCCGACTCTGCAGCATCGACTCTCCAAAACATGGAGCACATGAAACTCACCTTGTACTCGGTACAGTCTCTTATCGAATCGCTTGATAGCATTGAAGCATCAAGAAAGAGTCTTATTCAGCTGGACCATCTATCGATTGTCGTTACGCATTCAGTCCTCACTGTTTCAGAGCTTGAATCCATCATCTGTCACAAAGACGGAATCATGCATCGACTTCGATGGGTCTGGAACGAAAAGAAAGTACTTACCCTCTTGCCACGACTCGAAACCCAAAAGAGCTCCCTGACACTGATGGTAGCTGTTCTTCAGAGGTATGAAGCATACACCTGATATTTTCTATTCAGTGGTGCTGACCAAGTTGACTGTAGCAAGTCTCAGGCTGATGCTCAGAGCAATTACCAAACACTGCTTGGGAGAATGGACGACGTTATACAACAGAACGAGATCCTTGCACAACGCCTGGAAAGGCTTGAAGGCGCCATTGTGTCAGAGGATCGATCCATCAAGTTCCTCGATGATGCATCCTCTATAATCTCCCGTCGTCTTTCATTCATGAGCTTCAAGCGTGACTCCACGAGCTTCAAACGTGACAGTCTCTTATCAATATCTCAAAAGCGAGCGTCCATTGCCATTTCGAATCCCTCAATTATCAAGAGTGAGTTTGAGGCAGAGCTCGAACAGTCAAGAGTATACACTCGAACGCAACAAAACGAATCGGACATCTCATTTACATCATCCAGCGCACCGTCTAATGCATGGAGCATGCTTTCTGGAATGAGTCTCAATGACATATCCGTGATATCCGCGTTTCGACTTCCCATCACTGTTGATGATATCGACCTTTTGGCACCTGGTTCAACATTTTCACTTCTCCTGGCAGAAACCCCAGCTACGATCACGACAACCGTTGCAGAAGTGGTTAATTCCAGCGAGTCGAGAATCCAACCAGGAATATACGCCCCACAAAGAGTGCCGCAAAGGATGATCACGGACCGCAGGAAGGCATCATCACGTTTGCTTGCTTCAGCTTTGGGAAGCTTCCAAACAAAAGCAACAATCAAGTAAGGATTTGTTATAGCTAGTGAAGATTTATAGCTAACAGTTTAGGATCATGGTTGTTGGCGACAGAAATGCTTTCAAGAGCAATTTGATTCAGACTTATGCGTATGGAAAAGGGATATATACACCCAAGTCTTTTGACAACTTTGTTGTCGAGGTTAAGTAAGTACCAATATTATTTCTAGGCCATCCCTCCGAACTCACGACATATCTTCCCTTATCTTAAAACCTTACTAACATCGCGAAGAGTTGGAAGCCAACTAATACGGCTTGCTTTGCATGACACCACCGGACAAGAAACGTATGAAGGACTTCGTTTATCCACTTACCCTGGTACCAAGCTCTTCCTCGTTCTCTCGCAGCGGAGCAACATAGCCGGTTACCAAAACGTCGAGGAGAAATGGATCCCCGAAATCATTCAGAGTTGTCCCGATACACCTTACCTCTTAGTCCCAACTTATAAAAGCCAGTCTACAGGGGACAATGCTATTCCAGAATACACGACTCTAGCGAAGCACGTGGCGGAGAGGACTGGGGCTGTAGCTTACGTCGAGTGCGATGTAGACGATCCTGTTGCTGCAAGAGCTGTCTTTAACCGGGTAAGTCTTGATCATATTCAAGAGGTTACCATTCTAATATTTGATAGGCTATTGCTGTAGCGTTGGGGATTGGCCAGCCATCCAGAAGATTGAGAGACTCATTACGACGTGGAGCTTTGAAGCCGTTGATTAATCCGTTAATCGATGCAGAACAGAGTTAAAGTCTCATGCGTGGCGATTGATGGATGTGCTCCTCGTGTAAACTATTGTGCATTAGTTATGAGTAACGGCTAAATGATGATGAGATTAATGACACCAGCTGCAAACCTGAAATCTGCATTCTCTTAGCGAAAGGATTGGGTGCGTTAAGCTATTGTTAATGTACCGTTGGGAATGAAAGCATGAGTTCAATCAGGGTCAGAGTCTTATAGCGTAGCGAGGTTCGAAATGGGCACATAACTACAAATGCCATTGAGGGTGGCATGTGAGGTGAAGCGTGCTCCAGTTAGGAAATAAAGAGAAGACTCCGGCCTAAGAACATAGTTATATGGAATGGAAGATCTACCTCGTCACGCTCTATGTGGAGATTTATACACTTTACCATCACTAAATATTAAGTTAGAAAAGGGAAGAAAAGTTTATCTCTCTTGATTAGGGCAACCTTATAATATCTACCTAGTGTAAAGACTAGAAAGACTATCTAACTCTTTCCTATGCCTCATCTAAAGACTATACAAATTACTCAAGCCTTTCCTAGATCTTGTCTATCGCCTCGTTGGGTACCCAGTGAGCACCCCCAGCACATCGATACCCGTCACCCTGCTTGATCCAGTGAAAACCTGCTGGGCAAATACCCATCTGCATCAACTTTGCCTTTCTCTCCTCAATCAATTTGCGTTTCTCCTCCTTGGCTATGATCTCACGCACAATTCTCTCTCTGTCAGCGTCTCGTGCAGTTTGTTGTGCCTTCTTGAGTCGACGAAACTCTTCGTCATCTTGAGCTTCTTTCTCTTTGTCTCTCTGAAGCTGCTCCCAAACTGCGTCGCTCACCTTCGCATCTCGGATGTCGCTGCTGGTTGTCGCTACAACATCATCTGGGTCATCTTCTATCTCATTCTCTTTCTCTTTTGTAGCTGTGGTCATGCTGGTCTGTGTAGTCGGGGCGATAAGGTTTGGTGCATCAGTGAGTGCCTTTACAATCTCCTCTGCGATAGGTTTCTTCGTGTTGCTCATTCTTCCTTGACGTTCCCTCATCATCTGATCAAACGTTTTGTGAACAAGAGATTCCGTAAGAGTAAAAGCCTCCGAAGAAAGATCAAACTGATGGAATATCTTCTTTGCCAGTTCCTTAACGTCTCTGGCATTGGCCCAGCTATCCTGTGCAGACAACTTTTGAAACCTTTCGGTCAGGTCCCTCAGGAAAGGCCCTTGAGGACGCTCCAGGCATGAGAGGTCCATAGCCTTCTTGCCCTTGAGATCCTTCTTGATTCCCTGCAGCTGGCTCGTCAACAGTTGAATGCAGTTACCAGTAGTGAGAGGGTCGAAGTCGATACTCTCCGGGAAACGGCTCGACATGCCCGGATTAATTCCCAAAAGAGTGTTGATATCTTGAACGTAACCAGCCAGAATGATGATGAGCTTTCCATGATACTTGGGTTTTGTGACGCAGTCCACCAACTCGTCCACTGCTTCTCTGGCAAACGACCCGTTTCCAGATGCCAAACGATAGGCCTCATCCACGAACAGGAGACGACCAAGAGCTCTGTCGAGAAGCTTTTGTACCTTTGGTCCAGTCTGTCCGACGTACTGGCCAATTAGTTCAGTGGCAGAGACCTCGATGACCTCTGTGCTGGCAAGGAACCCCATGTCATAGTATACTTTGCCCATCTTGCGCGCTGCCGTCGTCTTGCCTGTTCCTGGTGGACCGCGAAATAAGAAATTGAAAGGAATCTCTGGGTCAATGTCGAGTTGCTTGGCTACGCGGACACGGTTTTGATAACCCTGAAGCACTGAGATCAAGTTTTCGCGTCCAATATCACCCTCAAACAATTTCTTGACGTCAGTATCACCCTTCTCAGCACGGTCAAATTCTTCATCAAAGTCGACTGCCTCCAAAGTACCATGTTCTTTGACGCGACCCGATGAAACACGCTTCTGGTGGCTTGCCTTTGCTTTGCCGAGCAGAATATCGATCTCGCCCGCGTTTCCAAAGTTAGGTCGGTTCCGTGCCCGGCGTAGAACATCTAAAGCGACCGCTTTTGCTTTGTCTGTTGCTTTGAATCCTGACTTGCCTAGCTTGAGGTCAAGAATCTTTGCCAGAGCCTTGTCATCGAAATCCCCAAAGACAAAAGCAGAAGAGATGGGAAAGCGTCGACTCAGGCCAGGGTTGACATTCTGGAACATCTCTTCCATCTGTTCCTTGTACCCTAGCAAAAGTACGCATCGGTCCTCTCCGGGAACGCTCTGAACCTCGGCCACTATCGTGTCCACGACAGCCGTCTTGTACGGGTCACTGACTGACCCATTTGCGCTTCCTCCGTACAAACCATAACTTTCATCGATGACTAGTACCTTGCCAATGGTTGATGCAAGTATGCCTTTGGTTTGGGCCTCAGACTGGCCGAGGGCAGCTCCAACAAAGTCAGCCGGATTCTTGACGACCACTTCCCCGTTAGACAAAAGACCAAGGTCTGCAAGGATCTTGCCGTAGAGTTTGGCAACAGTTGTTTTCCCAGTTCCGGGTGATCCCAAGAATACTTTGTTGAGTGAGAATTCAACCAAAGGTTCCTCTGCAAGTTCGCGCTCAAAATTCGTTTTCAAAGTATCCATGAGTACTTTGACAGCGTCCTTGACCTCTTGAAGACCGATCAGGCAGTTAAGTTCTCGGTATGCCTTGCTCTTGGTTAGCGCCTGAGAAGGCTCGGGCCCGATAATGTCTTCTTGGGTAAGTAAGAGATCATTTGGTTTTGACCCAGCTTTTCGTTCTCTTCGTATACGCGCTGATTGTCTTTCTATAATGGCTTGAATATGATTTTCCACAGCGCGTGCGTTTCCAAAACCATCTTTTCCACGACCATGCCCAATTCGGCGAGACAAGATTCGAAAGAACAGTCCATCGACGCCTTTCTCTACAGTCATCTTTCCCTTGAACTTGTGATGAACTTGCAACTGAAGAATACGGAGGAGTTCTTCATCGGTATAGTCTTCGAATTTCATCTCGATGGGAAAGCGACTGGGAATACCGGGATTGTGGGAAAAGAACGACTCCATATCCTTGCTGTATCCGGCCAAAACGAACACAACTTTGCCTCGTTGATTCTCAACTTCTGCGAGGAGATAATCAAGGACAGCCTTGCCGCCAGGACTGTTTCCAGACGTCAACTGATATGCTTCGTCCAAAAAGAGCACGCCGCCGCCGTCGTTGATGATTTCTTCAAGAATCTTCTCGCAGCCAGTCACGCCCATGTTGGCCAGCTTCGAACCGGTGACTTCTTTGAATTGGTTTCCTGCAATTGCCCCAACAGAGGAGAGGAAGTCTGCATAGATTCGAGCAACAGTTGTTTTTCCTTATGATATTAGCTATATCCTCCCACCTGACTATATGCTCATATGCTCACCTGTCCCGGGATTGCCAAGAAGCGAACAGCTGAATCTTTCCCCTGAAAGGGAGAAACCTTGACGTATCTTGGTGTCGACCGTGGACTTGATCGAGAGGAACTTCTCTTTGACTGTCTCTAGACCTATCATTCCCATGAGTTTGTCCAAGGCTGCGTTGCGAGCAGCATCTATTTCCTTCATGTTCTTCCATTCGTTGGCAGCACTCGAGAAGGCGTCGACTTGAGGAGGAGACACTTTGGGAGACTCATTCTCTTTCTGAGCTTTCATCTTTTTCTTATTGGCTTCCGTCTGACGCAATGACTCAAGCTCTTGTTTCTTTTGCTCAAGTGTATCCTTCTGCTGCTTCTCCTCGGTCTCGTATTTCATATTTAGACGACGATGATCAATCTCGTCTTCAATTTCTTGTAGTTCCAAGCGATACCGATCCTGTTGCGTCTGGCGTTTTTGTTCGAGTTCAAGGTCTCGTTTAACCCGTCGGCGGGTGTCCTCGTCTTCTTTTGTGCATGCTACGCAGCTTTTGGATTTGTTTCCGCATGGAACCTTTGATTTGTGTCCCCTAGTGCAGGTTTGCTCAACTCGTTCGAAGCAAGCAGTCCGTGAGTGATCCTGTACGCGATGGCATCGTCGATTGCAAGTGTGCTTTCCGCAACTGAGTGGAACACCACTATAACTATTAGATAAACTTGTACAAATTCATATAAATTAGACTTACCAAGGCTCTGCACACCCTCCATCAGGACACATCTTGTCAAAGTCTTCTGGTGACTTGAGGAGCATAGACGTCTCTGGATGACGCTCGCAATGAACCGGCACACCATCGAACAGAGAGTTGTTCTTCTTCAGCGCGTCAAAATACTGCGTCCACATCTCACCTCCTTTCTTGCTCTTCATGAAGGTCTCCATGTTGCCGAATAGAATCATACCGTTGCGCGCTCTTGATAGCAATACTACCAATCGCTCGCGGGCATATAAGAAGCCAATGTCACCGGAGTTGTTGCTGCGGGTTAATGAAACAATGACAATGTCGCACTCCTCGCCTTGGTAGTTGTCTAACTCCGTCAGCACTAGACATCCATTATAAGCGACCTGCACTTACCAATGGTCGATAAGCGGAGTGACTTCTTGTTGACCTTGGCTGCGGCTTGTGTGAGAAGTCCAGCTCGCACCAAATCGTGCGAGTCAAGGTCATTCAGATACGGATCAGTCTCTTTGCGAAGAGTCTCTTTTAGCAAAAAGAGCTGACCAAGATACGGTGTGAGAACGACCAAGTTCTCAGTCTTGTACCCATTCTGCGACAAATATCGAATCATCTTCAAGACCATCAACGCCTCGTGGGTATTCTTCTTGCTGGCTTTGGCTGTCGGGTCTCGACGCTCACCCACGTCTTCCATGGTATCCTCAGGACGTTCATGATGGACAAACGTCACCCGACTTTTCAATCCTCGAACCGGCGCACGATCAAGAGTCGACTGCACATCCTTCAACTCAGGATAGGCTAGCATGCGCGGGTACTGTGAAATATCCGGATGGCTTCGATGCTGTTCTTCTAGGGCTGTAAAGTCTCGGCCTTGTCCAACAAGTCTCTCAAAAAGCGACACGTTCAAGTCGTAGCCTTCACCCTTTTCCTTGGTGAGCTTGTAGTTATTGACCTTGGGTCTGAGTTGTTTGTGATCGCCGATGAGAATGAGTTGCTTGACTGAGGCACTCATAGCCGTAACGATGTGAGCTTCCAGAATCTCTCCCGCTTCTTCGACTAGAATGACATCAGGGTTGGCTGTTTCAATGATAGATTGATACATTGCTGCTGCAGTAGTTGTGCATCCGATGATACGCTTCTCTTTGAGCACTCTTCGTCCGCGCTCGTCAAATATGCTTTTGATCCTGGTCTTGATATCATTGTACCTCTTGCTGAGGTCGACGAAATTGACAATCTGCTCTTGGCGTACAGCTTCAGACCACCCCTTGTGAATCTGCTTCCTTGACTCGGGTGGAAGCTCCCAAACGGACAGAGCTGATCGATCCAAAGCTGCACTCAGATTCCCTAGTCGGCCGACTTCACCATTGCGAAGCCAGTACTGGTATACGGTCTCTGGTTGCAGGACCTTGTTGTTCACATCCACCATTTGGAATCCATCATCATCAGGAACCTGAAAGGCAAACCAGGCAAATGTGAAATTATCTGAAAGTTCAAGATACTCCAGAATGTCGGCTGGATGTGTGTCTCGCCCTGCAAGCTTCTTGCTGCAATCCTGCAGTTCGTCGCTGAGCTCCTTTTCTTCTTCACGGAGAATATTGAGAATTTTCTTCTCCTCCATGGTCAACCAGAACCTTTTCTGACCGTCGTATGCCCTCAGAAGAGTTTCTTTGGTAGCTGCGGTAGACTTGGATCCCAGACGAACCATTTGGTCTGGACTGACACCAATATCTATGAGATCCTCCAGGAACTGGTCAAGAGCATGATTGGTGTAACTCAGAACGAGTATGCGGGACGTGGTTAATCGCAGGATGGTCAAAAGAATGAGCGCACCCAAGAATGACTTGCCTGTACCAGGAGGGCCTTGAATCAATGCCAGATCGCGACTCAGACCATTGATGAAAGAGTTGAGTTGGGCGTCTTGAAGATAAATAACTTTCTTGAGTTTCAAACTTGATGGCATCTTGACCTTAAGGCCTGATGTAAAAGACTGCTTCAGCTGAACCAGTAGTGCGTCAAGCTTTGCTGATCTAGGACCACCCTCTGAGGGCTGCTCAGGATCGATGAGCTGAGCTTCGAGAGGCAACTCGGTAATGGTCTTGAGTCTTTTCAGAATAGGTTCGTATGCAAAGGTCGCTGTATCAACAACCAGAAACTTGAGCCGATCCTCGGATGGGCCTTGAAACGCTATGAGAGCATTCTTCAGACCAGAATCGTCGGTAAATCTGATGCCAACTATGGGGGGCGTCTTGAGAAGATTTGGGACATCTCTGACTAGAGATCCAAATGCAACGATTGTTCCATCGCAGCAAAGCGCTCCAAAAGAGTCATGCTTCATAAAATGCTTGGCTTCCATGAGAAAATTCTTCTTTGCCGCAACAGTCAACTTTCGTGGAAAGTTGACACCTTGATTGCAGGCCACGTTCAAAGCGTAGGGAGGGCTAGCGCGAACATCAGATTCATCAGTATTGTTGATTCCAACCAGCTTCAGTTGTCCCAAAGCGATAGGTCGGCGTTTGCTATTCTTCTGGCCCATGGCGGTTTGAAGATCTTCGCGAAGCTCAGATAGCATGTCCTCGCGAAGCAGACGGAAAAGCCAGTCCCGATAGACAGCACTTCTGTTGTCTATCGGCGTGTCGAAGACATCAGCAAGTCGTTGAAGATACGGAGTATCAGTCGACAAGAGTTCATCGGATGTGGGATAGATAGAGATCTGTCGAAAGTCGCTATGATCATTGTCATGACGCCCCCCAGGACTGACGCCTTCGGTTACAGTTATCAGCTGGGAAAAGAGCTTGATGGTCTTTTCAATGCGGTAGGCAATCTTTCTCACTTCGGGGGACTGAGACTTGAGGAGGGAGTGCTCCTCCATCATCTCATCCACGTTGATCTTGTGTGCAGCGAAATTATTCTGGTCAGACACGATCTGTAGACAGAGCCAGGCAAATGCTTCAAGCCCGACATGATCAAGTTTGCCGTTCAGATAAGCATCAAGCAAGGCCGTCCAGAAAGTAGATGGCTCCAAAATGGCAGATATAAGTTGTCGAAGGAATCCACCATTGTTGAGTGTCGCGACTCCAGGGTCTGATAGAGCAAGAATAAAGGGAAGAGTTGTCGTATTGATGAAACCTGGGGTTAGGTCAATGCGAACAGCTCTCTCCAAAGCCGTGACTCCAGCCGGATTCGAGATAAGCACCTCTACACATTTGACTGCTGTGTTCTTGTCGGAGTAGATCTTGCAGGCTTGGAGGTACAGCTTCGCAGAATGACTGTTAGTAATCAGTTGCTCGCCTTTTGTCACAGCCCAAAAGGACTTGATAAGTTTGGCGGCTCGAGGGCCGGACGTGTCTTGAATGAGAACCATGGCGTTGACTGTTACCATGCGGATGAACGATGGAACGAGAGATAGATTGATGAGAAGGCCAGAATACCAATGAAGATGGAAAAGAAGCTGCTGATGTGTAGTACAAATGTCTGCTACCACAAGGACGCGAATGCGCGATGCCTTTGTACTGTGAATGTGAATGATGGCATTCAATCTCTTTTAGTCCAACCAGCATCGCCTCAGCGGCCAACAGTCAGAGGCCGGCAGGCGAAGCATGGGGCCGACAATGCCTCATTCTGTTAAATGCGGTAAATAGCATATTTTAATTCGCTGTAAATCAGGCTGCGATGTTTTGGTCGGCCTCCTACATATTGGTCCACTCGGACGGCCAACGTGTTGCCTCGCGATTGCGAATAGCAGCAATCAGGTACAGTAACAGAGAGCCTGATGAGAAGCATTCCAATTTCCCATTAATCCAGTTTAAGAACTGTATCTGCTTTTGAACTGTGTACCATAGAGTAGGTAGCTAAAAGCCTTGGATGATCTCTCATAATGTAACAAAAGTTACTACTACGATAGCAACGAGAGGAGACATCCGAACGCCGCCTGCTTCGCCCATGTTTTACATAGCCCTTCTTTGCGCACCTGCATGATCGCAAAGCTATTGATATGAGACAGCGTCGACTGACATTCTCCACCACTCTGAGCCTGACAATTGACTTTATACCAGATACTCATCGTAAGGAAGCTATCGCCATCGCCATCGCCATCGCCACCGACATCCCAGCAATCGCCAAATTGATAAACAAACAACACCCATGCAGATAGCTCCGGGGTGCCAGACGTTGTGGGAATTAATCCATTTGAGGTGCTGTTCTCCTGGCAAGATTCTTCGTCTCCCTCTGTAAAGAAGGCCAACGTCAAGTTTCTAGTGCCTTCAGTGTAGTAACCCTGGCTTGAGTGCGACGGCCGGTTCTTGCTCAGTCACTTCTAAATGGTACTACCAATCTCAAAGTGATAGATGGAGATAAATCCGTTCCTCAAGACAGCATCTTTGACTTGAAGACGCGATCACCAATGGTTCGTAGAAAAGACATTCTCGGTGGACAGCTTCCACGCTTGTGGATCACTCAGGTTACGCAGTTTCTCATCGCCTACCGCGAACGAAGCGTCTTCAGGGATGAAAACATTGACATAAAAAATGTCAAAGCCAATAGTGACGAATGGCGAGACCAAACCCAGCCATCACTTTAAACGCTTCGTCACCCTCCTGCGCCTCCTCATCGACAGGTCCAGCGTTGGCAAATTAGAGCTTGTCTGATCCAACAGCGTTCTTTCGAGATTTGTGAGCAGCTACCGGACACACCCGATGTTTTGTCAGATCCTGTAAGAAGAGAATGGGAGAGAGTCTTATCCGGCAGATTCGGGACGATGGGAAGAGTTTATGGCGGCGCTTTCGGATAGCGATGGAACGAGCGATTACGTTGCTTGTGATGAAGAGTGCGGATATTGCGGAAAGAGTGTATTCTGAGGCCAGGTAGAAAAGTTGTCGATGTTGTATCGTGACAATCCAGAATGTCTACAGAGTACTCCTTACCTGGAATAGAAACATGTGGTCTTGTTACTCAAACGACCAATACACCCTATTTACCGGACATCATCACAGGGAACTTTGCACAAGGTATTGGACAAGGATATTCGAAATGACACAACTAAACCCAATAACAACCCTGTTCCCTCGGATGAACGGGTACCCTATGGCCATTCGTGACATTCCGGCTGTGACACGCAATTGTCTCGAGACTGTGCACGAAATGTGTTTCACAATCGCGGATCGCAATGTCCACCAAGATCTCACAGAAGCAATGCTTCAAAGATGGAAATATGGATCAACCAATACTTGTCTGGGGAACAAGACCAAGACTAGGTACTCCTCACTTTAGCGTAGCCTTTTGCAGGGCTAAGCTTTTCCGTTGGAGACCTGTTCAACAAGAATTGTCAGAGTCAGACGAAACCTGGGAACGAGATCGGCAGGTGAAAAGCGTTTGCATCTTTGGTCCACATTGTATCCAGCACAGTATCCGACACTGAAAAGCTTGTAACTTGCCCTTTGCATGCTTGTCCCCCGCGCAAGACACTCCTCACTCCTCGCAGACAAGGAGACGAGAATATTACGCAAGCCCGTTAGCGGAGGAGAATTGGATCGACTGAAGGAATGGTCTGGATCCCTGGTCGTGTGGGGATGGTGAGCGAGGCCTTTTTAGCGACACACGGCCAGACTGGGTAGAGACAAAACTATTCCCAACGAGGCTGGAGGTTGGGAAAAGGAAGCTGGACGTCCATGTTTCTAGAACAAGATAAAATCATCCTGGGCGATCACTTGCCTACCCTGCGGCTCTTTGCGGGCGGGGTTGGAGTTGGACACGCGATAGTAACGTGAGAGAGAGGTTGGAAATGGTTGAACGGGCCGACAAAGCTGTCGAGATCAGCAAGTGGGTGTGAGTGAAAATTATCGAAGTGGTGGTGTCGTCCCGTACCAGCGAACGAAACCTCAAGTGGAAGGGTTGGTACAGTCTAACAGTCTAACGATATGCTTCTTGACAAAGAAAGTTTGAGAAGTTTTTTTATGGTTCCAAACTCTCCTTGTCTGTCAGTCGGTCGAGAAGGTGAGTGGTGGGTTGGCTGATTCATCGCCTCATATTGACTTGGGATGATGATCATGATACGGGGCAGATGGGGCGGTCTATAGATATGGTATCCAAATATTTATCCATGGGGTTGGGAGTCGTATCTCTCTATTGTGTACACAGTACTCCGTAAATGGAGCAATACCCAGTGTTCAACATCGTGTCAAACGAGGGTTTGTTTATCTCGTCCATTGGTGGGGAAGACCAAGTTACTTGGCTTTCCAGCCGGAGACAGTTCCCGTTGTTAGTGTAGCGGTACCGCAGGTTAGGTATTGGCGCCGTTGTCTCAGGGGGACCAGTCAACTAGATACGTACTAGGTACGTACTGATCAATGTGTGGTTACAGATCTGATCCGTACTCGTATCAGGATGGATCCATATCACTCGACTTGACTCTTGCTGAGCGAGCACAAGGATTTCATTTGATGATAGTGATACTATTCTTGATACTACTATGTAATTGTCTGTCTGACTGTACGTCAGCGTTTCATGGAGCGCCTGTGCCATGTCCAGATGATGGCTTCAGATCGAATGGACATCAAGTAAAAATACGGAGTCAGGAGTAAGAGGCTCATATTTAGCCGCGCCCTCTCTGGCGGCGCCTAGCCCATCGTCCAGTCCAGCTAAAGGAGCCCAGAAGTCTAAAAATGACCAGGACTGCCTGGGCCAAATTGGATGGTAAAAGTCGCCTCTGTTGTCAATTCTTCTCATGCCATTCATTCATTCTCCTATGGATGCCAAGGTCTGCCAACCGCACCATGAGTGGCTTAGCAAATTTGCTTGTCAAATGCGAAATGATCAGAACCTCAAAAGTCAATATATACGTCACTTGAAGATTGTCTGTTTCATACATATGAGCCCAATTCCTGCAACTTGTTCTGAATGCACGACACAAATTCCCCTGCGAATTGGCTGCTGCTGCTGCTGCTGCTGCGCTGCAGGGCGATAAGATAGCTGAAGCTACTGCATGAGGTGTCCAGGCCTACCTTTTTCAGGGCGTATTAAAGGGATTAGAGGGCTGGGGGGCTCCCCAACCTTCACTATAGTCACCCCTGGAGACGCCCACGCCTCAACGTCGCATCGCATCTCCAGGCGGGCTTCAAAGTCCCGTCGTGTCCTTTCCAATCCATCTCATACACCCCCAACCGCTTAAAAGCTGTTCGCCACCCTGCCCTGGCATCCCTCCAGTTGCCTACCCCTTGCTACTGTGCTGTGCTGGGTTGGATTATCATTCATTACCCCGTCGCTCGCTCCTCGAATTCTCTTTCTTCCAACATTGCTTCTCCCTGCCACCGTTCGTTCCATCATAATATCTGCTTCGATAATAGCGACGGCGCCAGACGACCCCGCGAACAGCTTCACATCGGACTGGTTCCGACAAGACAAAACACATAATATACCCTGATATCAAACCGTCTGTCAATATGCATTTCACAAAGAAGATCGACCGAGCCTTTCAATGGGCCGGCGAGAAGATGGGTGCAGAGGCCCGCACTGCCCATTCCGACGAGTTCAAGAATCTCGAGACCGAGATGGCTCTTCGACACGATGGTATGTTTTCTCTTGTCACTGATGCAGTAACCGCCTCTAACAATCTCAGGCATGGAACGTATGCAGCGATCTATGAGTGCCTACGTCAAGTGGATGTCCCGCCGTAATGAGCTCCTCGATGATAAGGAGCGTGGCACACCCATGTCGTATCTTGGTCGCACCATGGCCACACACGGCGAAGACTTTGAGCAAGATTCCGAGTTTGGAAATTGTCTCTTGTCTTTGGGTCGTGCCAACGAACGAATTGCTGGCATTCAGGATTCTTACGTTGACTGTGCCAATGCTACCTGGCTGGATAACCTCGAGAGAAGTCTCGCCATGATGCGAGAGTACCAGGTATGTCGGATTCAAATATGTATCTGCCAGCTGCTAACCAGATTAGAACTCTCGCAAGAAGCTCGAGAATCGACGCCTCGCCTACGATGCCAGTACCAACAAACTCTCTAAGGCCCGTCGGGACGATTTCCGTATCGAAGAAGAAGTCCGCATGAACAAGGCCAAGTTTGAGGAGACCAGCGAGGACGTCTTGCGTCGTATGCAAGACATCAAGGAATCAGAGGTTGAAAATATAACCTCTTTGACCCAATTCCTCGACGCTGAGCTCGACTACCATGAGCGCTGCGCCGAGGAGCTTCGCCGTGTTCGCCAGAACTGGGCAGGAGCTGCAACAGGCTCTCCTACCAACGCTCCTCGAATCAACCGTAGCCGATCCAACACTGCTCGCTCTTGGCAAGAACCCCGTCATCAAGCCGTCTACGAAGAGCCTGAGCCTGAGACCGAGCCCGCTCGCATCCCACACCGCTCTCCCGGCAGCCGTCTTGCGCCGCCTCCTCCCCAGCCTGCACGACCCCCGATTGGACGCGCCTCGACGTTTGAAGGACGTAGTTTCAACTCGACCGCTACACCATTGGCCAACCTTCGAGTTCCAGGTGCTCCTCTTCAACGCGTTGCTACTGACAACGGTTCATATGGCCGTCACGCGCAAGACGATGTATTCTCTGATGATGTCTCGACGAGCCGAAGCGGTAGTCCAGACTGGGAGCACCGCACTGCCAGTCCTGCAACTAGCTATGGAAGTCTGAGCCGCAGCGCTAGTGGTCTGGCTCTCGGAAAGAAGCCACCACCACCTCCTCCCAACAGGGCCAAGAAGCCCCCGCCTCCTCCTCCTACGAGAAGGGAAAACTTGGGATATTGATATGTCTTAAACTGATATTGGTTAAATGGTTAACATGGATGGGCTGGCGTTTGGTTTCATATTGGGCGATAGAGTCACGTTGAATGAGACGGGCTGCTCTGGGATAATTGATTCTGTTGACTGCATCTGAAATTGATTTCACGTGAAGCATCCGTCTTTAGCTGGGGATAAAAAGAACTACCATTTTCGACTACAAGGTCCCCAAAACTATCCTCAATCTTAGAAAAGCGAACCTCTGTTTTATATGTATGTTAGATACTAACAAGTCAGTAGAAGAAATGGCTAAGAAAGCAAAGAAATCTTGGCAAAGAACCATTACGAACTCAGCAAATCGCTCCCATGTTTCCCCTTCAGTTGATGTGATGATGTTCCGATGGTGTTGTTAGGGTGTGATAAGATAAGATCACGTGTGAACCAAAAGTGTGGCAGATCGCCCATGATATCGTGAAGCCTGTCAAGGTCACCTTTGTTTTACATCATCCATCACATTCACAATCACAAAATGGCGACGGAAGACGAACGCTACAGGCAGTCAAGCCAATATCGGCTTTGGTCGTTCACGCCCGCAAACCTCCAGGAACTACGCGAAAAAACAAACTCCCTCGCTCGAGAACAGATCGCTCCTCGACTCGCGACAGATCCTCCTCCTGACTTCCTCACCCCCGATGAAGAAATTCGACTCGTCAAATTCTTCACCGTCGAACTGATTCGTGCCGCGCAGTTTTGCGAACTTCCTACTGAGATCCGAGCGACAGCCGCCATCTTCTTGCGACGCTTCTACGTGACCAACTCGGTCATGACATACCCTGCGACAGACCTCCTCAAGACGTCCCTATTCTTTGGATGCAAGGCTGAGGGGTTCTTCTACAAGCTCAACGCTTTTTCCGAAAAGTTTCCCAATACGACAGGTGAACAAATCCTTGCGGGAGAGTTTTTGCTCTGTCAGGGAATCCGGTTTGCGTTTGACGTGCGACACCCTTTTCGAGCGTTGGAGGGTGCCATACTGGAACTGCGGAGGAAGCTACCAAACGAGGAGACTCGAATTAACAAGGCACACGCACGCGCGCGCGACATTCTCAAGTTCAGTCCCCTGGTGACAGATGCCTATTTCCACTATGCGCCCAGCCAAATTATGATGGCGGCATTGTCCATGGTGGATCACGGGTTGCTCGACATTTTGATCCCTTTGCCTGGACAGGGAGGTCATGCTAGCCAAGAGTCAGCCTTGGCAAATATGAGAGACAAGGTATTTGGGGCGATTGACAGCTGCCGCAAGATGCTCGAGGAGGAACCACCAGAGAGAATGACCGATTATTGGGGAACGGTATGTTGTATGATCATCAGTATGAATCAGGCTAACAGAAGCAGCCCGAGATTGTAAAGGCGATGAAGCCCTTGCGAAAGAAACTGCAGAAATGCCGTGATCCCGATCGAGCGAACCTAGTCAACCTTCAACGCGCGAGACGAGAGCAGGTCATGAACAAAGAAAAGAAGGTAGCGGCAAACGAGGATGGAACGGTATTTGGGGATGGTGAGTCGAGAGAGACAAAAAGGGTGAAGCTGGAGAATGCGGATCCCTTTGGTCCCCCTCTATGAGTTGTTGCCGAGTGTAAGATGGTTGTCACAACAAAAACATATGCCCATGCCCGGGAACTCAATTGGAATCGGTATTACCTTGACACCAAGTCAAGACTCCTGCACGAGCCAAAGACCAACCCAATCGGCAACTGCCAACACTTGAGCTGGTAGACTAGGACTGCCGCTTTGTTGCTTTGGCGGATTTCAGCGAGTCCGGACCATATCGGATCATTGGCTTTACCGATCTACGAGCTGACTCCAGATTTCTACATCCCTTGAGCTCTTGGCGTTAGCTTGGCCGACTTGCAGAGTTGAAGAGAGCTCTTGGACATCCTATGAGAGAGCTGGAATGCCGCGCTAGCAATTCCTAGCCCTTGGCAGCATGTTCAACTCTGGATTACGCCTTTTCAAACGACTGAACTGTTGGCCATACAGTACAGTAACCAACTTTGGCGTCTGGAAACTAACTTCTGCGATACATCAAATCATGTCTATGACGATATCACGACACCGGATCGGCGCGGGCGAGTGGGGTATCCGGGCGAGGGAAGTGGAGGAGGATCGGACTAGACCGAATCGACACCAATGGGTGAGCTCATGGCGAATCCCGTATTGATGGCAATCAACGAGGTTGCTTGTATTGGTTGTCTGTTACGCGGTCGGCTGCCTCCCAGAACAATCCAAAGACTGTACAAACCGGCTTTTGTATGAGCAAGGTTAGTTATCGCAATGAATAGCAAATAGGAAACGTCCATTCTTCAATTGATTCTTGGTTTTGACTCTGGCCATTCTCCCGAATCACAGCATAAGCTTCACCCCCGGCTTCCGGCACACGACAGCTTCATAGCTCAGCCCGCACCGCACCGCACCCTGGACGTTGCCTCAGACAAGAGCCTTGGCGTGGGCTGAGTTGCACCGCTTGCGCTTTGAGACAATAGTTGCTCTGAGCTTCTGGCCAGTAATGGCGCTTAACGTCTTGGATTGTGTCATTGACTCTAGTTTATCCTGCATCGAGACTGGTCAACGAGGCTCGTGCTAGGTGAAGCTCTACCAATTGGATAGGAATCAGCCGCAAGAGCTAACGGAAGTTATCGTCTGGGCCTGGGGATTCTGAGGACTTATAAGCTGTCTTGTCCCCCCGTGCTGTGGATGTTTAACCAAGATTAAGCTCAATTTTAGGTTAATACAATCACCATGAAGCTGCAGTCTATTACTACTCTCGCCCTCTCGGGCTATGCTGTTGCCCAGAGCAGCCCCAACCTCACTGCTGCTTTGAATGCTGAGAACTCTACTCTTTCTGCGCTCAGTGGTAAGTATAACGTTGCTGCCGAGCATATGTCGCCGTTCAATTACTGACCTGTCCAGGTATCCTCAGGACCCAGCCCAGTCTGCTTCAAAGCCTTGCCCGTCTCAACAACGTCACTATCCTCGCCCCGAGCAACGATGCCATTGAGGAGCTGCTCAACGACGAGGCTATTGCCAGCCAGATCGAGAGTGATCCTGGCGCTCTTACAGCCATCCTACAGTATCACGTCCTCAATGGCACGTACTATGCCAGCAACATCACCGACACGCCTGTTTTCGTCAGGACGGCTCTCACCAACTCGACATATACCAACGTCACCAGCGGACAGGTTGTTGAGGCTCTGGCCCAGAACGAGACCGTCAGTTTCTACAGTGGTTTCCGTGAACAGGCCAACGTCACCCAGGCTGTAAGTCATCATGTCTTATCCAAGAATATCGCTGACTCTTTCAGGACCTGAACTTTACCGGCGGTGTCATCCACGTCGTCAACCGTGTTCTTAACATCCCAAAGAACATCTCCGACACTGCCATCGCGGCCAATCTCTCTGCCATTGCTGGCGCCCTCACCGAGTCCAACCTGGTCTCCAACCTCACCAGCGCCAGGAACATCACCGTCTTTGCGCCCAACAACGGCGCCTTTGCCAACATTGGTTCCATTCTTTCCAACCTGAGCGAGGCTGATCTCGAGAACATTCTTCAGTATCACGTTGTCCCCAACATCGTCGGCTATAGCAACACGCTTGAGGATGGCACTCTCGACACTGCTGCTGGCGAGACCGTGAACATTGAGGTTGAGAACGGAACAGTCTGGGTCAACGAGGCCAAGGTTATTGTTCCCGACGTCCTCATCGCTAATGGTGTCCTCCACGTCATTGACGGGTAAGTTTCGCGTTCCCCTTTATCTATCTCATCCCAAGCTAACATGTTGCAGCGTCCTCAACCCCGAGAACCCCGAGGCCACCGCTGATCCTACTGCTACCGCCCAAGAGCCCGCGTTTACCGGTGCCAGCTCCGTTAGCGACGTTCCCTTCACTTCGGGTGTGCCCGAGCCTACTGAGCAGGCCACTGGTCTTACACCTTCCACCTCGACTGAGGGTGCTGCTCAGGCAACTGCTGCGATTGCTCTTGGTGCGCTGCTTGGTGGTGCTGCGCTCGCTATGAACTTTTAAGTTGGTGTGGTTAACATGATTGAGTAATGGTTAATGTGGGATGGTATTCGTTTAATAGTCAATGATTTCAATGAGATGTACAAGTCTATTCAATTGCAGCATGCTAGCGAGTGAGGTGTATAAACTTGGTCATCGAGGATTTGTCCCATGGGTTTCCTCCAACAGCCCTACCATGCAATGTGCAAGCAAGTCAGCCATATATTATATCTTAAGCTTAATCAAGCCTCCATCGCCGGTCCCTTGTCCCCATAAATCGGATCCCGCCTCAACCATTCCAAACTTTTAATGGCATCAACCTTGTGCTCCTCGCCTCTACTGCCATAGCACATATCCCAGTCAAACCCCTCCGGATAACTCCCTACCATCTCGAACCCACCATCCAAGTCCTCTAGCAGCCGATGTCCAACCCCAGCCGGCACAATAACTACATCGCCCTCCTCCACCAACGGCTCCACGCGTCCCTCGTTGTCCTCGCCACCAAAGCACAGCCGTGCCCTCCCGCGACTAATGCAGAGAACCTCGTGGGATGTGCTATGGTAGTGTGTGGTGCTGTACATTGTGTAGCGCCATTGAGGTGTTACGACGCCGATGGATGAGAGGTGGGATTCTATCGATGACGGTGAGACAGGGCTTTGGAAGGCGGAGTGGTAGATCAGAAGGGGTTTGTTTTGAAGGCTGGTATTGGGGATGAGGTTGTAGGCTGGGATGAGGTGTTTGGAGATGCGGAGGGATGAGAGAGGAGCGAGGGACATTTTGGTAAATTGATGTAAGCTTTATCTGTGTAGATGAGGTTGAGATGTTGGAGAGTCAACGTTAGAAACATTGAACGTTCGTAAAGTGATGTGGTCAATTTCTTACGTCATTGGCAGTTCAGTATTGGGCTAATTAGCTGTAACTAATATTTCCATCCATCTTCTAAATTCATATAAATTGACCTATATCCCATATGTGGTATCTTTTTCAATGTTTGTATTTGTTATGTTTTCATCCATTCAACTTTGACAACTAGAAAATGGTTTAATATTTCAGGTTCTGACTTTAATTCTAGATCTATTGCGCCAGCAGATGGAAAGCTTTATATGTTAAGGGTCTTCCAAGCGTAAAGCCTTGCCATGTTTCTGTTTTGTGTAGGCTTTGAATGTTCTGTCCTATTTCGCGATACCGGACGAAGTTGCAAGTTGGTTATTAAACTATGGAACCGCTGACCAGAGAGACGCTCGATGGCGGCTTCAGGCAATATACAATATTCAATACAACTACTAGGCTGCAAGAGTCTTACAAAATGCGAGTTTGCTGTCATTCGAGACGCTTCTTAACAGAATATAGATGTTGATATTCACAAGTCAAACTAGATATCATGAGTCACATCAATATTGTGAATTGGAGCAGTGCTATCTCATGAGGCAAAGGTTTTCGACTAAACTACCTACATGCGCATCTGATTTGAATGATCTGCCCGGCAAGCTTTACTACAAAAGCTATTGTTTCCAGTTTTGTGCTGTTCTTCATGCGCATATTAGCCTTAATCACGTAACATCAGATGATCCGTCACCTAGATTGCCGAAATCGAGATCAGGTTGTGCAGTGACAGGCCCAGGGCTTGTGACTTTTTATTGAACTGTAGCTGAGAGACCGGTTGCCAGACGAAGTTTCTCTCCTTGATTTGCACAGGGAAAGCAATGAATAATCGAACTTGAAATGGTTTCTCAGTCAACAATCAAATCGATCGAGATTAACTCTAAATCAGGCTGAGTGAACATAAGCGAAGTGGTCAGAATCCAGGGTCAGAAGCAAGGGATCTTCCGCGGGCCGCAATATAACCCAAGTTTGAACAATGTCAGCACCTACTCTGACCTAGTTCCGCTCTAATACCACTTCACAGCTCTATGGTAAACTATCGAGAGTCGAGACATCAACTTACCCCCCCTTAGGTAACGAAGGGCATGAGACAACAACAGCCAAAGCAGTTTAGATATTAAGATATGCCTCTCAATTCTGTCATACGCTCGTAATGGGCTGCTTATGCTGCTTGCTTAGGCCGATAACTCTTTTACTCTTCATCGGACCCCTTGGTAAGCAGCTCAACCAAGTCTGGGCGGTCAAACTTTCTATCAATGGATATGGGCGTATCTCCGTTAGCTCTGCTGGCGTGAGGGTTGGCACCTTTCTCCAAGAGGAGTGTAACAACCCGCGCATGCCCGTATTCAACAGCCCATGACAGGACTGTTCTGTTTCCAAGGTTTTGCTCTCCAAGGTCCTGCTTCTGCAGATCGATGCGACCTTCTGAAATCAATACGTCCACAGCTTCCGGTGCATCTTTCTGAATTGCCCAAGCTAACAATGTCCATCCGTCGATGTCCTTGTCTTTGAGGCCCGAGCATCCATGCTTTACGAGAATCCGCAGTACATCTGCGTGTCCACCAGCAGCAGCCCAAGATATAGGGCCCCTTTGATCTCGATCAAGAATTCCTCTGTCTACTTGTTTGTTTTTTGAGGAGAATCTTGACAACCTGAACCTTGTTCTCCCCAGCCGCCCAGACAAGAGCTGTTTTCCCGGTATTGTCAGGCGAATTGACATCAATATTTGGCAAGCTAAGCAGGCATTTCACAACGTCTTGCATACCCTCCCCAGCTGCCCATGCTCAGCTGCAGCAGTAAGAGCTGTTGTTAAAAGCCCCGGATGTTTATAATTTGGGTTAGCCCCGCTATCCAAAAGCAACTTCAGCGGTTCTGAATGGCCGTTCATGGACGCCCAGATCAAGGCTTGATCCTTGGTAGATGAATCAAACGTTTCGTGATTTAGGAGGTCTTCCACAGTTTGGTACAGATTGAAGTAGGATGCCAGAGTTAGTGGGCTGAAGCTCGTAGGATCGTGGTCTAGATGCGTTGTTGGATCTGCCCAGTGGAATTGAAGCCAGTTTCGACATTCTCCTCTGCTGGTATCTAGGAGAGCTTTTGCTGCGTCTTTCAGTTCAAGAGACGCAATAGCTTCACATTGCGAAAGATGTCGAGCCCAGTTCAGCGAGGCATATTTGTAGAAAGAGTATTCAGAGATAACCCTTTTACACGCATCTTCATTTAGAATACCGATCTCAGCAAAGATGTCGATCTGCAAATCTTCTCCATCATCCCACAATCCTATTGCGAGACTCTCATTTGATGATACGCTTTCAGTCAAAGACGGAGATGAGTCGATCTGGTAAATATCCCCAGAGAAGTCCCCAAGGAGTAAATACCAAATGCAAGCATAGGCCATTTCGAGAACACAGTATTCTTCTGTGGTAGTCGAGGAGAAATCATCTGCGTGAGCTTGGAGGAATTCTTTGGCGGTTTGGTGCACCAGTGTAACCTTTTGATCCGAGATTCTAATCATCGGGCCCAGAATTGCTTGAATCATATGATCCGTTGCGGCCTAGCTATCATCAGAAACCTCGTTTGTTGTCGAGTGAGTCGCTAAAACTGTAAACGAGGTGTTGATTTCCTCTAGACGAAGTGGCCTTGTGCTCGCAACTAAGAGCCTGGGGAGCTTGAAGGCAATAGTCTCATGCTCTGAAGGAATCTCTGACAGAAACCTGAAGTATTTTGCTTCAAGATTAGAAGGAATAGTTGATAGAATTCTCTCGAAGTCTCTCTTTGCTGTCAAGTGGCTGTTATCCATGGAGGATAGGCATCACTTTTGGAAGCAGACGTTTGTTAGTCTTGAACGTCAAAGACATTAAAAAGAGCCATGCACGCTTTTTCATCCACAGTAAAAGCTAAAATGTTAGCCTAGCCCAGACAACTGGCTTGTAACTTACATTGCTCTGAGCGTGTTGGGTTTGCAGGCCCAGTAGTCTTGTCCAAATGTCCGAGGATGATTCTTTTGAGACTTTGAGCTATCGCCTTGTAGCTTTCAGTTTCCTCAGGAAACTTGCAGATCGTCCTGTGATCTTCAAAGAGCGGAACCGCATGCTCATGAGAAAGACCAAGAACGCCCGACGTTCGATCAACGATCTATCCTGTTAGTATTTCTGTACTCCTAACAAGATCAACTTCTCTGCCACACAAGCCAAGACGTTTACCAACCGCCAAATACGTGTTACTGGATTGATTTTATAAGAAATTCTATTGGCTATTTGTTCTACCCCTACAGACCCGTCCTATCACTCTTCAGACACGCTACCTTCGTCAAGCACACGGTTTACTGGACGCTCAGGCACGAGGAAAACTGCACAAGACGTTGAAGGTAGTGAGATACAGAACATGGCAAAGGCAACAATGAGGTTGGTAAGAGATGGCACCCGGGCTGCACCAATGCCAAAAGCCAGGCATGATCCAAGAGACTCGAAAGACCTGACCAGACCGACAGCAAGAGTCAGGGTTTCAACGTCCTCGAAAAAGGTTCCGATAATCCAGTATACAAACATGTAGTGAGATTCATTCATAAACCTACAAAGTTAGCATATTGATTATGAGTGTCAAGACTTTCCACTTACCGAAGAAGAACTTGAACAGCAAAGCCGCGGCCAAATCCAGGGAGATCCCAATCCAAAGTAACATGAGGGTTGGCGCTGCGATATTCCAACTCCATGGCGAATTGCCAACCAAACAGCGCGGTCATGAAAACTGCCAAAAACACCCATGTGAATTTGGCAATTTGTGGTCGACTAAAGTACTTGAGATCAAAAAACCAGCCCCAAAAGACGTTTGCAGCAGTTGCAGCGATGCCTGATGTCAAAGAGGCCAAAGCACGAGCGCGAACAGAAAAGTAGTTGACGAGGTAAATGCCAAGGTACGTGCTGTTCCAGTTGAAGCCGATGAGAATGGGAATCAGGAGGTAAAACTGCTTGCGTTTCAACAGAGCACCCCATCGCCTGCACTGTTCTTTGATGCTCTTGTTTGTGTGGATGTTTGGCAGCTTAGAACCGTCGGCGCGAATGACTTTATTAGGGGGAGATATGAGCAGGGAGAGAGGAAGGCCAAGGCATTGCAGAGCGATTAGAACCAGATACGTTGTGTATCCAACACGGCCTCTTTGTCCAGATCCGACGTTGAGAGATAGTTGGATTGAGGAGCCGATGAGCTGACCTAGTTCTCGCAGGCCAAGCCAAATTCCAGCTATCAAAGGTTAGCGATGAAGTGACTTTGATTTTGGATGTACGCACTGAATTTTCCACGATCCTTGATATCACCATATCCTAGGGCGATGGCACCTTCAGAAGCCCACAAGGCCGATGCGCCAATACCGCAAGTAGCACCTCCAAGCAGGACAAACCATTCAGTTCCGTAGCGGTTGTTGGTGTACAGAGACGCAGAATAAGGAGCATATCCAAGGGTACCGATGACAAGAACCCATTTCAGACCAATTTTGTTGGCCAAGATACTAAACAAGGAGCAACCAAACACCATGATTCCAAAGGTGAGAGAGTTGGCGCCATTGACAAGATATGGCTCTTGCTGGCCACCAGCACCGGTGTCTGTGTACACATGTTGGTTAGAAATCACATAGGAAAGATGTGCAAAGTTTCACGCACTATTGAGGGCATTCCAAATGCCTGGCTGAGTAAAGGAGATCAAACCAACGATAATAACGTTGAATAGCGGACTGCGATACCATCGAGTGAAGCGTGAAACAGGCTTCGACTGCTCTTCGGAGCCCACATTCTGTTGTTCACTGACATCCTTGGGCAGGTCTTTATTGCTGCTATCATCCATCATAGAGACTGGGGTTTTTTTTGGAGACGGTTGCTTACACCAACAACCCATACTGAACTTGGAGCTGCCCTTTTCTTATACTACATTGCCATTAGAGATTTTCATCAGAGGTCCCATCAAGAGTGGACTGAGTGTGCCTAGATTGGTGCTCAACTCTGCCTGATTAGGCTAGAATCGCAACTCGTCCGACAGTAGATCCAAGATCGAAGTAGACATTCCCACTTTGTTGGTTTTCGTGCTTGACAGGGTCAATGGCGACATAAGGGACCTGTTAGAAGCCAGTCGCCAGTGTAGAAACATTTCTTTGCAAAGAAATCAAATATCCCATATTAAATTGAGTGGATAGGCTACCTCCGTGACTCCGTCTCGGCGCCGTCTCTGCCGGAAAACCTCCCGAGTCAATATCGGAGCTCTCATGATTGACCAATCATGTCTTGATAAACCCAAGTTAATTCCGTCGTGTGTCTCCGGTCTCCGCTTCATCTTCTCTGACCCAACGTTTTATTCTCCTCTCACGGCCTCGAGTCTTGAAATCGCGTGCGTGCCTGATTAGCCCTGCGGTCCTTTCGCCTTTCGGTCATAGATCAACCTCCGACTTTTTTATAATGGCGGGGCGACACTCGGACATCCAGAGTCAAGTATCCCCGCAAGGCGATGGACAGGATTCACCGCGCCCCAGACAAGCAGCTTGTCTTGTGTGTCGTCGATCCAAGATCAAATGCGATTGGAAACCTCATCAGGCCCGATGCAGGAGATGCATACAGCTCGATTGCGAGTGTATCCGCCCTGCGTATCATCCCGGAAGGCAAAAAGGCATTAAAAAGTGAGCATCTGTGAATGAATGAGAGTCAATGTCTAGTTGGCGATACTGACCCGTCTGTCAGTAAGCGCACTGGGTTGGACAAGGCCCTCTTTCAAATCGATCAGGCCGTCAAGCGCGCTCGCTCAGCTGCGCAAAAGAGTCCAGAAGATGATAGGATATTGTCGCATTTGCAACATCTACTCAGCGGTGCCAATACGCCTGAACCGCCACCGACGCGCGGTTATGCGCCCACTGCTGACGGAGAGGAAGAGTACTCGGAGGAGGAGGAAGAGGAGGAGCAAGACCCTGTAGTGATGCCGGATTTCATTCAGAGAACGCAGCAGAGCCTTGCAATTGACGATGCCGAAAATCCTCTTCAGTTGCTTGCAAGAGCATCCTACATCCAGCCGTCGCCCGAGTCGCGGCATGGCAATTCACCACAGCAAGCCCATACAGCCAGTACCACGGGACAGACTGAGGATGAGATTCAAGCGTTTTTCGCGCCCGCTCAGGTGCATCTAGACATTGGACATGATGTTGATCCTGTGTCTTTGGGTCTCGTGTCTGAAGATGAGGCCGACAAACTGTTTAATTTGTGAGTTGTTTGTCCTTTACACCACGCTTGCTGACCGCGTAGCTTTCATCGTAATCTTGCACATACACGATGGGGACTTGATCCAAGGATATACACTGTAGAATTCACACGTTCAAGATCTGCATTTCTGTACACGTCAATCATGGCTGCATCGGCTCTCTTTATGCCATCAGCGGCCGCTCTTTCGAAACGACTATCCAACCACGTCAGGACTCTTGCGCATAAAGTCGTGGTCAATCGGTACAGATCTGTAGAGATTGTCCTTGCTTTCATGGTGAATATACCCTGGATGTTTCCCGGTCAGCATTCTACCGACGATGAGACGTGTACCTACATCTCAATCGCCAACACAGTAGCTACTGATCTATCTCTACACAAGAGTCTTGTGTCGCCTGAAATGCTGGGATCTGGCTCTGGTATAGGTCTCGCTCGGGGGGACTGTCTAGACCCGAGAGCTGCATTGGCTATGGACGGCTTTCCTGAAATTGATCCGTGGTCTGACAAGGGACGACTCTTCCTTCGAAACCGGGAGCGATGCTGGCTTTCATTATTTGTTCTGGAGCGAGGAATGTCTCTAGCCCGAGGACGACCATTTTCCGTGCCAATGACTAGATCTCTAAAGGATTGCGACAACTGGCACCGCTCTGAATATGCCGATCCGCTTGATGGTCATCTTGTCTCTATGGCAGTTCTGAGAAGGGATCTAGATGCTCTATTCGCCACCGTTCGCGCTCTCTGCGATGGATCGCAAATGGCCTCGAGTGATGGCTCATTAATCGCTCAATCGTACGTCCTCGTACCTCGACTGCGTAATGCTGTGCTAACCTCCTCAGAATACAAGGTTCAATTGAACGTTTCTTTGATCAGTGGTACACTGAATGGGGTGTCTCTATAGGGAAAGGACCAGGTAAGATTCATCATCTGCTCGTAAACCACGCTGACCATTAGATCGCCGTCTTCCTCCATACGTCGAGATTCTAGTTACGCACACACGGCTGTCTATATATGGCGGCGTGATAAATCACCCCACAGCACCGCTCGAAGTGCGACGTTTCTTCCACACTGCTGGTCTCTCGTCCGCTCTCAACGTTATGCGAGCTGCTATTCAAGGCGAGTCGCAGCTTCAATCAATGCCCAATAACACCGCCATCATGATTTCATTTGCGGCTTGTTTCGCCCTCACAATCAGTTCTTACGCCACTGGAGGATCTGCCCTAGCACCGAGTGTCCGCAATCTCATCGACGAGACGGCAACCGTCCTTGAAAGGATAGGCAAGGTGACGAGACATCGTAATGGTCTTTCGATCAAGTATGGAAAATACTTGAAGCAGATTGTCAGACGAGCGGCGACAGGAGATGGTATAACTGGTTCCGGAATGCCTGTTGTTACTGAAGCGCCCATCACAACTCCCACTTTTCTGGATCAGCAGTCATTATGGCCAGAAACTCTACAGTTTTCGGCCATGTCAGACGATCAAATTGTTCAAGCTCTCAATCAGCCAGGCAATGACTTTGAGCCTTCATTCGGTGGACTATCATGGAACGACATGTCGAATTTTGAGTGGCTTTATTGGCCAGAGGTTGGGATATAGTATGCAACAGATTCTCTAAATCATAATCAACGAAGCGGTTCGGGTTCAGTCGATTGAATTCCAGCGCCCAACCAACTTCCAAGCGATGTCAGTTGTCGAAGTTTCTCCATAAATACAAATGTCAAAACAGTGTGTGGTCTGGAAAGTCAGCTGGGTCATGTAATATAACGGAAAACGTACGTCAGTCTCAACCAGGCGGGCGTCCAGCCTCTCATGAGAAATCGCGGGCCTTCCTCTCGAATACCAGTGCTCAGCACTTGAACTAGGCTTTCCTTTCCGGCACTAGACTGCAGTCTACTCTTTAGGACATCTGCTGGTGCACAAAGTGTAGTTGCCATGGTTCCAGCGGCCAAGGACGAAATGGCATGAGTTTTTGTGTCGTCTCCGAAGCCAAGTTCCAAGAGGTATTGCTTAGTAGAGGCATATCTGAACTGTTAGTTGAATCTCTAACTAAAGGGATATACTTACGTAGCTATCTGTGAGACGTCTTGAATAGTTAGCAGAGGCCTTTCATATCTAGGAAGACTTACTCATCAAAGCACTTCTCGCAATATTAGGTGTAAGGCCTTTCCAAAAAGCTCTCATCCCCTCTTCACTATAGACTCTTCCCAAAGCGTCCAAGGCATGGGAGTATCCGAACTGCTGTGCAGGTGCCTTTGCTCCATCGGCACACATGCGGACGAGAACGACTTCAGCTGGGTTACCAACTAAGCCAGCAACGCCGCCGGCAACACCTGCACAGGCTATGTTTTGTGCAACTGATAGCTTCTTGCCCGTGTAATTCTTGACTTGTTCTGAAAAGTATGTGTGGAAGCCGAAGCGAGCGGTCGAATACGTTCCTTGACGTAGGATAGAAGCAGATAGACCGGTCCAAAGAGATGGGATGCCTGATAATTAGCTGGGATTATATTATGCTAGGAGAACTTAGTCTTACCATCTCGTGCAGCAAACCGATATAAAACGTTGAGCATGGAAGCGTTTGATTTCAACACTTGCATCCGACTGATTTGTTAGCGGTGGACTTTCATGAAGGGTAGTACTAACTATTTGGTTTGATCCAAAGGATGTGCTACACAAATTAGTAGAGCTTCTTTCTATCGTTTGCACATGTACATACTGAAGCACACTGCCATACAGGCCGCCGCACCACTATGGATGTTAGTTTATTTCACCATGTCAAAGACAAACAAACATACCCCAGCCAGAATGGCTCTCTGCTTTTCTTCTTTGAGCTCATATTATATGAAACAAAGAATATCTATCACAACCCACAAACTCTCAATCACTCTCCTTCCCTTCAACAGGTTCTTGTATACTTGCTCCGATCCTCGGACGCAAATCTAGCTCCGACCGTTTCGGCCCCCGGAATGTGGGGTCGGCCCGATCGGTCCCAAGTCTAGCTCCGGTCATGATCGTCATTCTCACAAAACCACATCATCCCTCGGTTGCTGTATTCAATGTCGCACAACGAGAAAACGCCCGACATGTCGAAGCTTTCAGCACCGCTAAAAGCCCTTATAAATGCGCCTTTTGCGCGCCCTGGGCCTCGCCCCGCGCCGCAGCAGGTCCAAGAGCTGTATGAAGCCATCGCCAATGACGCCTCTATCAGAAACCTCGGCACTCGGTCCTGGTTGACTGTCTCTGTATGTTTCTTGTCTTGTAATCAATGTCGCGTAGTTCTAACGAATCCAGGCCGCTGCAACTTTTACTCTCAACTCGCCCGACTCTCTCCCCGTCCTTCACCGCGTCGCATCATCGAAGCAGCCCAGCTCGGCCGTTCAAAACGCAGAGTTCATTCGCGAAATTGGACTCAAGTGCATCAGCTTCAATGGGATACCACGAACGATCAATTCCCTCAATGCCTTCTATGCATCACTCCCCGAGGATGTCGCATCCAAGCTCAGCACGAAACCGAGCCGACAATCTACGTCGCAAAACATTGATAACTCTTTATCGCGCGGTCGCGATCTGTGGGATTCAATCTACAGACCATACGAAGACAAGCTCTATGAAAAGCTTGCACTAGCACATCCCGACCTTCCTGTCTATATCCTGAGCAGCCACTATTCTGCTCTTCTGTCAGATCCTCCCGCTGCCGAACGCGACTCGTTAGCGAGCGTCGGGCGAATTCATACTTCAATGGTGGCCATCTCTTGCTTGAGAGCGCAGACCGGCGTTGGGCCTCAGGTTCTATCACATGTCTTTGGTCTACGGAAAGCGCTTGAGGACGGAAGCTACAAGAGTGATCAGGATGGCGAGAGTGAGGAGGCTGTCAAGTACTTGGCCAGCGACGAGGGTAATCACTGGATCTTGAACACGGTAGACAAGATTGTAGAAGCGATTGGCGGAAGCAGCTTTGCGCCGGGGAGGGACTCTAAGCTGTAGAGTCTAGCGATATCTTCAGGGATTTATTGAGTCTTGGATGATTACATAAACTTATAGATACTATGGAAGAGACCAGCAAATATCGTCCACCCTGGCCCAAGTTTTCACCAAACCGAGGTGCACTAAGACTGACCCTGGTACAAAGCAGCACCCTGGCCATCAAAGAATTCCTCGTCCAAAAGCGAGAGAAGAACCTTTTGACCAGCCCACTGCTCCACCACGTTGGGACGAATCTGCTCGGGAGGGAGAACAAAGCCGTACTGACCATTATCCCGGAGCTCAATGGTGTAAGAGAAGTCGGCTTCGCCAACGCTGTACACATGATCGGGGGCTGCGCCCGTAGTGACGTATAGAACAGCACCACTAGGTCCAAAAGTGAACGTTGTGCGGTCCTCGGAGCTGTCGCGAATGGCCTCACTGACCAGCGCGGAAGCCTTGGTCCATTTGCCAAGCTCGGGGGCATACAGAGTCTCCTTGTAGCCGAACGGAGACAGAATGTACTGGCCGTATGAATGCCAGTCAATGTACAGCTTGATGCCCACCGTATCACGCAGCTGACGAACAAACTTGTCGAGTCCCTGGTTCTCAGGTGTGTCGGACGGCTTCTCGCCTCGGTACGTCTGAGAGCAAGGGTTGGTAGAGGCACCGCGCTTGTTCGAATCCCAACCAAACTCCCAGTTGCGGTTAATGTCGCGGCCAAAGCATGTTTGGTTGGGAGCAGAAGCAGGAGGAGGTTGACGGTTCTTTCGCCAGAGTCTGTCGGCGGTGGTAGAGTACACCTAATCGATCGTGTTAGCTTGGGAGATGCACACAAAATTGAATACCTTACAAATCCGTCAGGGTTCACAAATGGAAAGATGTAAAAGTCATATTTGTTCAGGAATGACTGAACATCCTCGTCTCCTCCATTGTAACCCTTGACAAGCTGGAGGGTGATGTATTCGAGGGTCTAATGGTCAGCGAAGATATCTACAACAGAGTAAGACACTTACCGGTCCGACGATCCATTCTCGGGCGTGGACGGTTCCATGGTAGAGCACAGCAGGCTTACCAGGACCCTCATCACCCCAGAGGTGAAGGCCATAGATGTTTCGCTTCTGATACGACTTGCCCGTCGAGATAATCTTGGAGTTGTTGGGGAACTGCGACTGTAGATCGCGGAAGTAATCGATATGGTCCTCGTAGTTGTGGTACTCATCAAACCAAGCATCGTCATCAGCTTGACGCTTCCACTTCTTGTGAGAGACGCTTTCGCCAGTGATTGAAGTGCCTAGATCCTCGTGCAGAGTGCGATAATCGAGGTCAAGACCCTCAAACGCAGCGACATCATTGGGAGCAACGACGATGTCAATGTGCTGGGAGCCGTGCTCCCAATCGTCGTATGTAATAGCTGCCAACTTTTCTTCCACGTCTTTCTTGCCGTGAGTATTTACACGAAAGACCCTGTAGCCGTCGTAGGACTTGATATCCTCTTTAGGAGCCGCAATGGCACTCACGGCGAGGAAGAGCAGTGAGACAACAGAGCACCTCATGATGATAACGAATAAATGAGTTGTCAATTGAATTGATGCGAGAAGCAGCGTACCTACCTCCCTACATATAAGAGCTATTCTACGACATGATGATTTATACCTATATAAGCCTCCGTCGGAACTTTTCACCATCATTTGCTAGCTATATCTGACGATCCTTTCCTCTCGTACCGTGCCGAGCATGGCAAAGACCGACCTTCCTGTTCAGCTCTGGTTTCTGCCACTAGTTACTGTTATTCGTTGTTCCAATTGGCAATGGCGTAACGCAACAGTCTGATCGACCGGTCGATCTGACCGGACAATACCTTGATTGAGGTATGAACTCAATCGCACCATTCCCCCACTGCGGGGACATGACTGTAACCAGTAGGTAGCTATCAGCAAAGCACCAGGATGCTATGGCGAATTGAGACCCAAAAAGTCCTTCATTGAGACTTGTAATTTTAATGTATGCAGTTCTATCTATTGCTGGTATCACTCCATCTGCTTCAAATCGGCTGCTTCCGCAAAATCTGCGTCTGTCTTACTCCTCACCTCCTCGACACTTACACCAGGAGCAAGCTCCGTCAGCGTGAGCGTACCCTGCTGTCTATCAACCTCAAACACACACTGCATTGTTAGCTTCATCCATGAACCGTATGACAAGGGTACTTACAAGATCGGTAATAATCGTGCTCACTACACGTGCGCCCGTTAGAGGCAACGTGCATTGCTGCAAGATCTTTGACGAGCCATCCTTGGCGCAGTGCTCGGTCGCAACCACAATCTTGGTGTTGTCGGGGTTGGCGACCAGGTCCATGGCACCGCCCATGCCCTTGAAGACCTTTCCTGGGATCATGTAGTTTGCCAGGTCGCCGGAAGCGCTGACTTGGAGGGCCTGGTTTTGTCAGCAGTGAAATGAGGATGAATGAAATGCGCAACTTACACCAAGGATTGACACGTCGACGTGTCCGCCTCGAATCATGCCGAAAGACTCCGCTGAGTCAAAGACTGATGCACCGGGGACAAGCGTCACTGTCTCTTTACCAGCGTTGATGATATCACTGATTTGTTAGCGAATTCAGATTCACAACCAGGGAGGGACAACATACGCATCAACCTCGTCCTTCGTAGGATAAGCACCCATTCCCAAGATGCCGTTCTCTGACTGAATATGAACAGTAGAGTCCGGAGGTAGGAATGAAACGGCCAGCGTTGGAATTCCAACTCCCAGATTTACGTAGTATCCCGCCTTCAGCTCCTTGGATGCTCGTCTCGCGATACGGTTTCGTCGCTCTTGGGCCTCATTCGTAGCCTTTGGCGGACCATCCTCACCTTCTTCTCTTAATTTGAGCACTTCGATATTCTTCTCTGCAGTGGATGGGACGATTCGATCGACAAAGATTCCAGGGAGGTCAACGTCGTTAGGATTAATGGCACCAACTTCGACAATATTTTCGGCCTCGACAATCGTGAGCTTTGCGGCCTTGGCCATGAGCGGTCCAAAAGCTTTTGTCGCGTATCTAAACTGTTAGCGACGAAGGCAATTAAAGCATCAGACATACCTGAATACGCAGTTGCCGTCCTTGTCAACTTTCCAAGCCCTCAGAATCGCAACATCGCCATTGAGAGCCGTCTCCATGAGGAATGTCCGTCCATCAAACTCGCGCGTCTCTCTCTTTCGACCTTTTTCGACAACAGCGCCTGATTTGTCCAATCGCACAGGAATCTCTCCATCTTGTACAAGCGTATCTACACCTGTTAGCTTCATTCATTCAGTTAAAAAAAAATTTAAAATAAAAAAAAAGGTCCGTACGAGCTGCAGTGGGTGTAAAGAATGCAGGAATGCCTGCGCCAGCAGCGCGAATGCGCTCAGCCAGAGTGCCCTGGGGACAAAGTTCAATGGCCAATTCTCCTGTCAAGTACTTCTTTTCCAAGACTTTGTTGTTGCCAAGGTATGACAGAATGAGCCTATCAACCTGACCAGCGCTTGTCAGGATGGCTAGACCACCCTTTCCTTCTATTCCGGCATTGTTCGATACGGCAGTGAGAGAGTTGAGTGAATCGCGACCTCGTCGGTTGAGAGCACCGATTAATGTGTCTATGTCGTTAGCTCACGGTTTGAAATGAGGTCTTGACAAACATACCTGCTACACCACAGAGACCAAATCCTGAACTCAAAAGAGTAGAGCCACTCTTTACATCAGCAACTGCAGCATCCGCATCCTTGAACAGCTTGGACTGTCCTCGCACTGACAAGGCCACCCTTGTTGTGCTGAATTGGCGCGGCGCTCGAGCTGTGAAGCTGCTTCCCCATGACATGGGTCGTGCCCTCTGTACTCTTAGTAGCTTGTACATATTGGCTTTGACCTGGTTTCTGAGAATGCCATAATTGCGGCTCGTGATAGTTTAAAGAGAAGTTCGGGCTCAGTAGTAGTTCCGAGTCAACGGCGGTCGGTAGCAAAAGTAGTTCCGCCAGGACGTCATTTTCGGCGGGAGAATTGATACCGACCCGCTCAACCGTGATCCGGACCCTGAATTGGAATCAGTTATCACTGGATGATATTCTCCGGACATTCATGAAACCCCGGCTGATGTACTTATGTAAGCTCTCAACGTCCCATGACCAAGATGAAGGTGTAGTCTCAAACAAGAATAATGTATTAGGTATAGTGTATGTAGTCTAAATGATCGCTAGGCTAAGAACTCAAGCAGACGATAAAGCCTAGAATTATATCTAAGCGTTACGGGGCACGCGTCTAAAGCGGTTGGACTCCCAACCATCAATGTCATCGATGTGAACCTCGCGAACAAGCTTGTAGCCGCCAATCTTGGGGAGAATAATAGCCCAGACGAGCCAGTACAAAGCACCTGCGACAAACACAGCAATGCCAACAACGCAGTGAATCCAGTAAGGCATGCTCTTGTACTGGTTCTGTTCGGGGCTGTCGGGGGCGATGAAAGGCGCAATCACCAGGTATATGTTGCTGAGCATGAAGAAGACAGTGACGGGAAGAGTAGCCTTGATCGGGGGGTTCCAGTTATACTTGGCGCGGTTGAGGTACAGGTGAACAAGACCACCAGCGACAAAGGTGTTGACGATGGCGAGGGGGTAAGAAATGAGGCTGAAAGGTTAGCGAAAGTTGAACAGACTCGGGGAGAGATATACATACTTGAGAATAAAGTTGTAGGCATCACCAGGAGGAGGTGCCAGAATGACAATAACACAGATAACCCAATGCTCAAAAAGACCAGCCAGAGGAGCATTGAAAGGTCGGTTGCTGGCCCAAAAGCGGGAGAAAGGCAGAATACCCTCGCGACCAAGCTCCTGTACAAGACGTCCCTGGGAGAAAATAACACTGAGAACATTGCCAAAGGCAGAAAGGGCGACGAAAACCGACAGGGCGCGCTCAGCAGCAGGGCCCATGACATTGCGGAAAAGGGACGCAGCAACAAGACGCTCAGATGCAATAATCTCGTCCTTGGGGACGGCAGCGAAGTAGGCAATGTTGACGAGGATGTAGAGGATCGAGACGGAGATGATGGCAGTAGGAGCGGCAATCTTGAGGGTGCGCACGGGGTTTCGGGTCTCGCTCAGGGCGTAGTTGGCATTGCTGTAGCCTACAAAGGACCAAATGACGCTGTACAGGGCCGTGACAACACCATAGGCGCTGCCAGTGGTGCCCTCGAAGCCATTCCGGAAGTTGTTTGGCTTTTCATCGATCTTGAGGTGGCCACCCAGAGCGACAAAACCGCAAATGATGATGATGAAGATGATAGCGAGCTTGATGAAGCCGAGAAAATTCTGCAGACGAAGACCCCATTTGAGAGCAGTGCCATGGATGATGAATGCGACCGTGATACAAGCCAGACCAATACCGCGCTGGTTCCAGCGATCGACATCTACTCGAGCGGCGTGGAGGATGTACTCGCCAAAGACGACCGAATTGCCAGAAGCCCAACCCATGAGCAGGATATACGAGGCGTACATGCCAGTGACGAGGAATTTGGGCTTGCGGTAGATGTACTCGAGGTAGTTCTTTTCGCCCCCGTTCTTGGGGATACCGGTTCCCCATTCGAGATAGACGGCGGTACCAGCAGCGGCGATGATGGCGCCAACAACCCACATAATGAGTGCGAGACCGGGGCTACCAGAGAGTCCGAGAATCGTACTGGGTGTCGCAAAGATACCGGTGCCGATTACACGGTTGAAGATGAGCATAGATGCGCTGAGGACGCCAATTTGGCGCTTGTTGTCGGCGGCATGTTGGAGTCGACCTGATTCATGTTAGCAATTGGCGACATCTGGTTTCCTTTGCGACATACCTTCTTCGCTGTCGGAATGGGCAAAGTTGGCCCCTGAGGGCTTCGGGCTGTCCTTGAGATCTTCGTTGCTCATGATGGCTGGTGTTGAGCGTCTAAGGATAGTGGCTTGTATACCTTAGAGACGACTAAGGGGGGGAAATCGCAGAGACAAATACTTGACTGAGGAGTCATTTTAAGAATAGGGGAGCCCGGTGCTTTAATAAGAAAGTTTCTATTGACCCTCTTGTTAAGAGTTGCGGATCGGAGGGCAAAACACAAACAGATTTTGAGGTACCCACAGCTACCGAGAGCTACCGGGCGCTACATGCGGAGCCTCATGAACGCTTGTGGCCAAGGATAAAGAGTCTAGAAAGACTCCAGAAGAGTAACGGCTCGGGCCTAGGATACCTGAATCGTGGCATTTCCGGGTCAAGCAGCGAATAGGAAGAACATGTCGGCCATCCACGACAGAGGGTGTGTTTATTGAGTGCTGTAATGAATGCAATCCCTTGTATGAACAGACCTTTTGAAAGCTGAATGAGTTACGGAGTATAATGTCTCTTGGTATAATGATTGCTTACAACACGCGTTTGGTGGGCAGCTAATGTGTCATGGAATCCCTATTCAAGACAACTTAAAGTGACTAGGACGATGACGCGATCTGAGGTGATCGCACGCTTATTTCAGCAGCCAATTAGACCTTGACAAAACGCAGAATTCATCCACCCTTGAATTCTCACAATTTTGATGTCCCAATTTTTTCACGGGCATCGGCGGCTGTAGAGAGACATGACCTCGTGGGCTCCGGACTAGGTTGAACTTGACGAGCTTTTCAATTGAGGCTCATGTCTTGGCTTTTTCGTCCCTTGTTTTAACCACCTTCCGTATTAGTGAGTACCTAACCCTTGACTGCGTCTGCATCTCCCCGCTGATCCATGTCCACTCTCAACCTCAGTATCCTGATGGCTTAACCGTACGTTTGGAACTATCTTGTCTAATGCAACACCATCTGCGTTACACGATGATTGTGATCGTGACAATTACACCCCACGCCCGGAAGTTACCGACACCTGCACCAAGGATTACAATACAACAAGATGCTGGCTGGATCGCCAAGAGACTCTACCGTCAGCATCATGGTGTGATCGAGGTGAGCTTGATGCTCGCTCGTTACTTTTGCATACACGATCGATGCAGCCTGTAGACACCAATACGGCAGTGTCCCTGCCTATAAGGCCGTACTCCCCGAACATCCCTGCCCTAAAAAGTCTTCCGACACCTGTCAATATCAACCGTGACCAAATTCACCATAGTCGCCCCAAACCACGTCAATCCCACGCAGTCTTGTTCTGTAAGCTCACCTGCCTCTTCACATCTAGCGATTTACAAAAGTTCAAGACACTGGCTAGATTTGCTTGGCTTTATCCTCTTCCTCAAGCTATTGGTCTTTCTTTCTCGAAGCTAGGTCGTTGTGGGATGGGAGCCGATGACGTGCCCAAGCTAAGCCAGGTTTCCTGCCAACAGCTCACTCCCTCATTTTCTATTCTGCCTCGCTTCAAGCCGCTTTCTCTTGGCCAAGAGTTTTCATCCAGTGTCTTGTAAAGGATTCAATATTGGCTGCCTATTCTGGAGATTCAAGCGCGAGAGGGTTATTTGCCAAGATGAACTATGAGTCTCATATCATAGTGGTGATCGTTTTGCAATCTAGTCACCCGATGGAACCATTTTCCAATGAAGGTGGTGAGCCTTGACTGAATCATAGCGCTCCGTGAATTAAATAGACTTGTAGAGACAAACATCTACAAGTGGATGAGTGTGCATGGATCGAGATAGCTTCAACCATAGCTCGACGCTATCGTGAACTTCCATTGCCATATGGCCGTTTCACTGTAACATTCTCTACCGGCTGCAAAATTATACTGCGTCGTTTTCGGCGAGGAAGAGTTCCATTCCTTTTTCCTGAGCGGAAGTGCTTGCATTAATGCATGTCCAAAGTAAGGTGAGAAGCCAACTGCTGGCCGAATGATTACCCTAGAGCTAATCAAAGTTTTGCTAGCGTTATTCAAGTACACCTATTTACCTCGGCAGATAGTTCTCAATCTATTTCCTCTAGAAATTTCCCTTCCGAATATGGGATAGTATATCACTGTAGTTTTGGGGTCGTACAGCCATTTATTCTAATGAATGGGACATTCTCGCCGATGGAATACATGTCGGTGATGATTGATACGCTGAACTGCTGATACTGCAAGACAACTATAGCACTCTCGCGGTTCTTCGGACCGTACCATAATAAGCTTCCTAGTAAGTCAGGAAATATTTCTATCTCTCGCTCTGAAATGTCCCAATTCGTCTTCTCTGTACCTGCGTCAAAAGGGTTGAAAAGACCTTTGTCGAGAATTTGAAAGATCCTTTCCTCCTCTAGTGCTCAAGTCTTTGGATGTGATGGAGAAAGTTGTTTGGCACGAGATTTACCTCCTATTAACCTTACAGGGGTAAAAAGATCAGGAGAGCTCATCGCCATGACACCAGCATCGACTGTGAAGGAATACAATAGTCTCAGCAACGTTGCGGCAAACGTTTTCGCGAAATATTGTCTGATATTTCTAATGGATAAACCATGCCTAAACAGACCTTAGGCCGAGGACTTGGTAAACGAAACAGATATGATTACCATTCGATCCCGCAATTTGGAACTGATTTAGCGGCAGGCATATCAATGCCGGAACACATTCATCGTTGAGCAATCCAGTAACTCGAAATTCTGGGTAATCACCTGTTGAACCTCGAGATGAGGAGTTTTACAGCCACATGTTTCGTTGACATACTTGCATGCGTATCCCAACAAAGCCAGACGTTGGCAAAGCCACCAGTTCCTAACGTGTGAGATTGAGTGGCGCCCGTTGGAAGACGTAGTAGATCGGAAGATGCTGATCCTCTAGGTTAATAAGCGGAGCCACTCACGGACGCTGAATCAGTCATGTTGGTGCTCGTGAGAAAGTAGTGCGGTGTGTCACGATTGAAAAGAGAAACACTTGTATCTAAAAGAGCATTCTATGCACAGAGTTAATCGCAAATAGACAAGAGCAAGGCAAAAGACCACTCACAAACATCAGAAATGCACCTTGAACTAACATTATGTGTCCTGGCTGTGGCTGAAGCTTGCAATATTTATGTGGCGCCACCAGCCTCATAAACCGACGCGTTGCATGGTCAACGCGCCGGCGCTCAACTTGCGACCAGCATCTACAGTGACGCAATAGTGCTACCACTAGAACAGTTTCAAGAGACACGAAAAAGGTCAATCGGCGACTTCTACTCAATAGTGATGGTCTCGCCTCACGCAGGTACCTCTCACCATTCGCGCGACACTCTAACGGACTATGCAGAACAAGCTGACTGACAATCTAGATCCTTACGACGTCCCTGTTTCGCCGTTGAGATCTAGAGACGCTGCAATGGCCGAAACACCCTCCAAAGACGGAGATGTTTTGGTCGCACGCGAAAAGCGAGATGGAATCAAGGCGTCTCCAGCTCTGAGATCCGGTACTCCTCGCATTGGAACTCCTAGAATAGGAACCCCCAGAACCGGTACTCCCAGATCCGGCACCCCTAAAGGAACCTCTAAAGTCAGCACTCCCAAGACCGGTACTCCCGCCAAAGACAAGAACGAGCCCGTGACTCCTGTCGATACTACACCTTCTCAACGCGCCGAGCCAGAGAAACCCGAACAAAACGGCGACGCGCAGTCCAACGGAGATGCAACAGTAGCAAAGACCAATCCCGGCTTCAGAGAAGACGTTGAGATTGACGATTTCGTTGATCATCGCGTTGACAGCAACAACTCAACCGTCGACATCCGCGTCCGATGGGCGGGCGGCGAAGAAACTTGGGAGACAGAATGGAGTCTACAAGAGCAAGTACCGACTCTTGTCTTCAAGTACTGGGAGAACAAGGAAGGCGGTCGTGAGGCTGCCACCAACCTCGATATCTATCACGTCTTCAAGATCCTCAAGCGCACCACTCTTCCCGGCAAGTCCAAAGGTTCCCAGTACATGTATCAAGTGCAGTGGGTTGGTTACCGTCGCACCGATTCCACCTGGGAGCACGAGTCGAAGCTGCGCGAGATTGCTCCTGGGGAGCTGGAAAAGTTTGAGGCCAGGGAGTTGGCTACGAATGCTGCTGGGGGCGAGAAGCGCAAGAGTGCGCGCGGGCCTGGACGACCTCGCAAGAAGCCCAGAGCGAGCGAGGATTAGGAGATGAAGGGTGATAAAGTTTTGGAGCTGTTTGCTGGGACTAGGATTGAGACTCGGACGGATGATGGATGCTGGCGTGCATCAGTGTAGACAAGCGGTCATGTACGAAATGCAACATGTGGACAATGGTTTAGACTACCTGTTTTTGTAATTGCACATCAATTTTACCTGATTTAATCACTTCTAAGATGAGGCTCGTTTTCTTTGGCCTTCATCAATGGCCAGTGACCGTGATCCTCCTTGTAGCTCATGGCCGAGAACTGTGCAATAACAAAGACCCAGTACAGGTTGTACGCAAGGACAGAGCCATAGGTGGCCGAATTGTTCCATCCAACGACAGCATTCAAGATGGCCCAGCCACCTCCGCCGTTGAGCTGAGGGTTGCAGCACTAGATTGTCAGCAGAGTCTTGAGGAGAGGTGGAACACTTACATTAACATGCCAGATACTTCGGTCAATATCATACGATCCAGGGCCATCTCCGAGTTCTGCAGCGTCACCCCCGACAACCTTGTTCCACTGCTGCTGTTCAAAAAGCCAGATGGCGCGAGAGAATAGACCAGCGGCAACAAGGTAAAGCAGACAGGTTGAAGCTACAAGGAAATACTGCAGCTTTGCCGACGAGCCACCCCTAGAAAAGTTAGATGTAGGCTAGACATGTAACGTGCAAACTTACCGGTAGAGAGCATATCCGACGAGTCCGCCCAGCAACAAACCCATAATGACAGGGAGAGGCACGGCCGTAGCGGGCGCGGAAAAGGACACGCCCGCAACGAAAACAATACCTTCGATACCTTCACGGAGGACTGTGATGAACGGCAGCATAAACATGGCATACTTCTCAAAGAAATTGACTAGCCACGCCCGCTTTCCATGTGCAGTCACTGGCGCTTCAATCGCCTTGGCCAGCTTAGCTCGCCACTTATCCTCCATCTTTCCTACGCGCAACAACGCACCGCCCATGATGGTGATGATGATTGCTGAAATGAGCGAGAATACACCCTCATAGTAGTACTCATGGTCCGCCCAAGCGTCGGTGCCGAGGATGTAAAAGATGCCGATGATGACACCAGAGCCGATGAGGCAGAGAGCGAAGCCGGTGGCAGTTCCAAGCCAGACCTGACGATTAGCAGGGTTTGACGATAAAACGAAGGACTCACTTGTGTGCGCAGAGTCTTGTAGAGGTTGGCATCGCGTTGGGAGCCATCGAGGGTCTGTTTGAGAAAGGCCAGTAGAACCGAGACGATGATGGCCGTCTCGAGGGTTTCTCGGAAGACGACCACGAAGACGGGAACTGAAAAGAGATCGAGCATTTTGACTTGCGATACTGACGATGAGTTGAGCTTCAAGATCAAATCAGCTAAATCAGATCAGATAATCTCGAATTCTGTCTGGTATTAGCGGTGCTCCGATAACCGCGCAGGTGGGTACGTATATAGCAGATATCAGTAGACATAAATATCGAGACACACTCCTGGTAGTTTTAATGCTCCAACGATCTTACTTCTTTTGTCAAGCTCATCCAGGACCTCTGTCCCGCCAAGTTCCGGTGTAAATTGCCTCGGTCGGGTTCTAGACTAAGGGTCACAAGATGCCCACTTAGTCGTGAGATATCGAATCACGAGTTGCTTTGAGGTTTGAGGACATGGATCAGGCGTCGCTTGGGAAAATTCTGCCCAAAGAATGAGCCCTTTTGCTGATGTAACTCTAAGATATAAGCGTAGAGACTGACTCCGTCCGAAGCCGGATTATCTGATTGATAAGATCCCTGCACATTGCAGGCTTTATCCGATTCTTTTCTTTACTCAGTCAACTCAAGATGCGTAGAATTGGATGGGCTGCGGCTTTGATGCCGTGGACTTCTCTGGCTGCTACTGTGTCTTATGATTTCACTATTGAATGGGTCAGGGCAAATCCTGATGGCGCATTTGAGCGTCCCACCATTGGTATCAATGGACAGTGGCCTATTCCGCGCATTGAGGCCAACGTTGGTGATACCATCTTGGTGAATGCGCATAATAATCTAGGCAATCAGTCGACATCTTTGCATTTTCATGGTCTTTTTATGAATGGATCAAATCATATGGATGGGCCTTCGCAGGTCACCCAATGTCCTATCCAACCGGGCGAGTCATTTCTCTATAACTTTACAGTATGTATTATATATACACTGAGGAGTTGGAACGTTGCTGACTCTCATAGATTACTCAACCGGGCACGTTCTGGTATCACTCCCATACCGAGAGCCAGTACCCTGACGGTCTCCGTGGTCCTCTCATCATTCATGATCCTGAGTCGCCCTTCAAGGGACAGTATGATGATGAAATTGTCATGACTCTTTCAGATTGGTATCACGAGCAGATGCAGACCTTGCTTCCTGAGTTCCTGAGGAAAGGAAACCCAACTGGCGCAGAGCCTGTGCCTCAAGCTGCTCTGATCAACGAGACCCAGGACCTCAAAGTTGCTGTACAGCCCGGCAAGACATACTTTTTGCGACTGGCCAATATCGGTGCATTTGCTGGCCAGTTCTTTTGGATTGAAGGACACAAGATGACCATTGTTGAGGTGGATGGCGCATACACCAAGCCAGCTGAAGCCAACATGGTCTACTTATCTGCTGGACAGCGATGCAGTGTTCTCGTCGCGACAAAGGATGATTCCGCAGCCAACTTTCCCATCGTTGCGAGCATGGATACAGTAAGTTGGCGACCCGTTGATTTACATAGCTGACCGTATAGGAACTCTTTGACGTGCTCCCCGACGACCTCAATTGGAATGTTACTGGATGGCTTGTATACGATGAAGAAAAGGCTCTTCCAAAGCCAGCTGTTGTGGACGAGTTTGATCCCTTTGACGATATGGACCTTGTTCCGTATGACGAAATGTCCAGACTGCCTGCACCCAGCAGAAACATCGAGCTGGATGTGATAATGGATAATCTCCGCGACGGCGCCAACTATGCTTTCTTCAACAACATTACTTACCGCGCTCCCAAGGTGCCGACTCTCTACACTGCTCTGACGAGCGGAAAAGAGGCGACGAACCCGCAGATCTATGGAACTTATACCCACAGCTTTGTCCTAGAAAAGGATGAGATTGTGCAGGTTGTGCTTAACAACAGAGACGACGGGCGACATCCGTTCCATCTGCACGGTCATCACTTCCAAGTGCTGTATCGCAGCGACGACGATGCGGGAGACTTTGATGGGTCTGAGGAGAACTTTGCAAAGACGCCGATGAGGCGCGATACTGTTGTTGTCAACGGCAATGGAAACGTTGTGCTTCGATTCAAGGCGGATAACCCAGGTGTCTGGCTGTTTCACTGTCACATCGAGTGGCATGTCGCATCTGGACTGATTGCGACGTTTGTTGAAGACCCTCTAGAGCTGCAGGCTTCGTTGAAACTGCCCCAGAACCATCTGGATGCGTGCAAAGCTGGAGGCATTCCTACTGTCGGCAATGCTGCTGGACACACCGACCTGCTTGACCTTTCTGGCGAAAATACTCCTCCGCCGCGTCTTCCTGAAGGGTACGTTATCCTCCTTTGTTAGATCTTTGACTAACATGAATAGATTCACACTGAAAGGTATTATCGCCTTTGCATTTAGCACATTGATGGGTATTATTGGTGTTTACTCTGTTGCCCATTACGGAATGAAGAAGGACAACAAGACCGCCGAGACAGCGCCATTGCTGGCCGAGGAGGAACCAGCCGAATAAAGACCAAAAGACAGGCGCCTTAATACTATCACCGCATTCCATTAAATATTGAATATACAGATCGCTCAACGCCGTGCTCAACTCATGGTCCACTTCTTCTTGATCGGCTCAGCGGCAGGAAACCTGGAAACCTCCCTCAGATGATCAGGGGTACCAAGTGCCTCCATCTGTCCTCCACGCTCTTTAAACGCAACCATGCGTCCACAGTTTTTGCAGTGATGGCTGACATTGGAAGCGCAGTGGCATGCGTATGGGAATATGACTCCGAAAAGTGTAGTGAAGAAGAGACCAGTAGCATAGATACTACAACGGTTAGACGAGTATGGGATTCGGACAGAGGACTTACTGTGTCATTTGGGAAGCCGTTCTCTTGACCTTTGTTTCTGCGCGGCGCTGGCAGAATGGACAATCCACGGTATCAGGTTGTTCAGCTAGTAAATTTAGAGGTGTGACGGTCTGCCCAGGCGGGTATTGTGCAGGTGCTTGTGGATGTATAGCCATCGATTCATGACCTGTATAGCCTTGGTGAGTCTGTCCAGCTCCAGCAAGCGCAGGATGTTGTAGAATTGGCGGCGACTTTGTCCCATCGTGGTAGTTCATGATACTCGTCGGTGCAGGAGACACGGTAGATATCGGGGCGTGCTCGCTTGGAGGCGGAGGACTCATTTGCGGAGGACTCATTTGCGGAGGACTCATTTGCGGAGGAGGACTTGCGAATGTAGGTTCGGAGACGACTTCAGGGAGGTTTTCGTCGTCGATTCTTTGTTGTCTACTCATATAATGGTCAGCAATGCCCCCATACTCGGACTCAATACCTACGGTATGGCGATCTTCTCGTCCGACCTAGGGACATCAGCATTGGGCGTGTAGGATGGAGGCGACACAGCGTCCACAGGCGTTGACGAGCTTGCCTCTGGCGACACGGGCAACATTGTTTGGCGTTTCTAGTTGGTGTTGTTGTTGAAGGAGGCTTATCGCGGGCAGTCCAGAGTTATTATTGACACCCACCTCGGGTTCAAGAGTCCGAGGAAACCCATCATTAAACAAAATATGTAAGCCGGGGTCCCCTTGCTATTAATAGGATCGCCGTAGGGCACCTTAGTTTCAGCCCGGCGCAATCCCCACCACTCTACGGCCAAGATTTGTAGGGTCTAGAGCTGGCGAAGCAAGCATGGCGTCTCTTTTTCTTTCACTACGTCGGCTGAAGATGGATATCGCAAGTTTATCTGAGCCACCGCCTACTTTACCTAGATTGACTACTGGCTTGATCACTCGTTTGCTCACAGGGCTGGGAGTCATGAGGGAGAGAGCTGAAGGGGGCGCGTCTTGTTTGGGACACGCTTACTATTCATGGTTTGACGGATTCATCACCTTGCCAATCATTCCTTGTCCGTGAGTTTAGTGCTTACATGACACAGGGATGCGTGATGCTCCAGCCGGTAGTGGAATTCCTTATCCATACGAAAAAGGTAGAAGCTTGTCTATTTGTGCGATTAACTGCTAACTGCTATGTTAATTCCTTTGTAGTGATCACTGATCTGTCCCAAATAATTGCTAATAAATACCGTCAGACTTAAACCAATACTATGTGCTGCTTCTGTCCGAGAAGTATGTTTTTTCCACATCGATAAATAACAGTTTTTTTCCTAGCATTTACCCAAACCAATACTACCTTGGTATCTACTACCTACTTATGTTGTACTTAATAATAGTAAGCATTCTTTAATTGACCAACTTAAAAGAAAATCATCATCATGTCGAAGGACCAGCAAGCCCATACGCGAGCATAGCCTTGTACCGTCTTGTTCATTATTCGTCTATGCATCTTGGCCTGAAAAATCAACCAGCGTTGCCTCATTAGCAATAAAATCTGGTTCCCACACCCGCTTTTCCGAATCGCGTTTTTCTAGACCACGTTTTGAGATCGGAAGTCTAGGACGTGTTGTCTCCTCTTTAGCATAGGCCGGGCTCGGGCTCGGGAAGGGTTCCGGGGTCGAGGTCTCCTCATCCAGAGTTTTCGGTGGCGGAAACTGTGTAGTTTTTGATGAGCTGGGTTCCGGAGCACGTTCACTATAGAATAATTAGCGAACTACTACGTTGCTGGGGGTGTTTTGCTTACCTGTTCACTCGCCAGTACGGTGATGCGTTCAACTCTTCGATATCCACTATGCCTTCAGCATCAAGCATCTTAGGGATGACATGCTCACGGCCGTTGGTGATGTTTAGGATGCTCCTAACTAGGCCCACAGCCTGCTCGGTAACATCTTCGGCAACATTTGTGTCAGGGCAAGTCGTCAACCATTCTAATAGACGACGTGGAAAAACTGTCTGTTTCAGGATTTCCCAGTTCTCATCATCGGCGTAGATGACAAGCCCGACAGTGTCTTTGATCGCCAGGCCACCCATAGGATTATCGACTTCTATCTCAGCATTTCCAGAGCGATAGACAAGCCTTGAATGGAAGCCAGAGACGAGGCGCACTTCGGCGTGTTCCAAGACTTCGCGCAGCCACGATGTTGCCTTTGGGGTGGTTGTCCGGGGACTTCGAAAGTGAACAGCAATACTGCGAATGTTAGAAAAGTGACTAATTAAACAACAATGAGACTTACCGCAGAAGCTGACTCGCTTTGGATGAAATCTCCCCCCCAAGTTCGATTGATTTGAAATCCTCGTCAACGGGTCCCTTATCCTCAACCTTTCGCGATAGATATCGCTGGTCAAGGCCGGCCCATACCAACAGATTGTCAATCATCCAGACGGTCTTGGGGTCGAAATCCAGGAGGTTGAGTTTGCCGGTGAATGCCTCCTTGAGATGCTTTCGATCGGCGATGGAAAACTCCATAGATGAAGCACACAGCAGAACATCGCCATCAGGAGTAGCAACAGGAAAGATGGGGTTGCGAGCGAATCTCTTTTTGTCAAATACGTGGCCGTATTCTGGGATCTTCTGGCTAACTGCAACTAAAAGCCCCCTGGCTGTGTCGTCACGCGAGCAATCAGGACTCAGCGTCGCCACCGACATTAAGCTGTCGAAGAGAAGGCCGGCGTCGTTTTGCTCGACATCGAGGAAGTTGGTGAAGAATTCTTTGAGCTCGGGGTAGTGTTTGCTCAGGTCGTTGACCTCTGGGCTGTCGAGCTTGGGTGTCCAGGTGCAGTCGCTGGTATTGAGCCATGTCACTGTATCTCCGGGCGCTACGGCAATGATAGATTTCTCTGAAAAGGCCGCCCTATTTCATCGTATTAGTCAATGATTTTCAGTTGAAAAGGGGACCTACTTGAGCTCAGCAGAAGCTTGTGGTCCGAGTTCAAGCCTCATCTTATCCAAAGCACGGTACAGCTCATCTGTGAGCCAGAGGTCTGCAGGATCAAGTTCGGCGTCAAATTCGCGCTTTTCTAATACTTCTAGAACGGTTCGAAATGTTGCGTTCTGAAGCCCCAACGTCTGTGAGTAGAACTCTCTCAAGGATACAAGTTCGGACTTGCTGGCATCCCAATCTTTTGGTACCGGGAAAAGTGCTGACTTGGAAAGCGTGCTGGATATCTCGCACAGGTCGTCTATCAAGCATTCGCTGGGGGGTCTCCATATGGGGTGAACATAGACTAGTTGCTCTTTTTCGAATACGTCCCTGAGTTATAAGTGTTAATATCCCACATGAAATCGGGTGATGTTATTGCTGTTGCAAGTCCATACCTGATTCTTTGTTGGCACGCTTGAGGATCTTTCGAATCTTCGCACTCTGCTTGTATTCGAAGATATAGCTCCAGAATTCGGCGGGGAAACTCGACAACAGAAGCCTTGGTCCGTCGTACTCGGACCAGCATCTCAAGGAAAAAGTCCAGGTCGTCGTGATATTTGGCAAAGGCCCTGAGACACCTCCATGCCCCAAATCCTCCTTCAGGTTTGATGGGTGGATCGAGTCGGAGGAAGGGAAATGGCTCGCCCTCAAGCATGTAGCGGCTCCGGAGATAGTCTAGCTTTGGCAAGGGAATATACGAGTTCCCCAGGGGTCTGTATCTTCCGTCTTGGCAAAGAACTCTGATAGCCTTTATATCCAACATGGAGTCTGGATTCTCCTTTGCATAGATCCTGTCTCGTTTCCACGCCTGCTGGAGATAGTTGAGAAACTCTTCTGGATGCTGCCTTGACATCTCAATACATCTTGGAGCTACGGTTCGACCCCGCTCGTTGAACTCGAAGAGCCGTGGCTCTGCAGGCCCGTAGCCTCCATAGCTATAGCTTCTGGAAGAAGTGCTGGCTGTATCTCCACGATCGCCACGCAATAGTTGCATCGGAATGGAATATGGTGTTTAGATCTCCCCAGATGAAATCCGGGTCTGTTAAAGACTCGTGCGACTCACCGACTTGATGATTGACGTGGCGGTGGTGGAGACGGTGCAAACAAGGATTTAGCGGAAAAAGGTCCTCTCCGGGCTACAACCACCAATAGAAGAGATTCTTTTTTGTTAGTTTTCGTATGTCGTGTTAAGCTAAGATAAATAAGTCGCAAACTGTGACGATACTTGTAACTTTAAAAATCCCTGGGCGTGCCTTGGTAGCTGACTTGTTGTGTCGTCACATTTCTAGAATTCTGCTGTGGCTATCTATCTATACCTGCTCAGTCATCCTATATGGAGGGGTAGGGTGAATGACAAGCGGCCTAGTAAAAGGTTATTCTACATCTACAATCGGTAGGAAGGAAACAACCCTTGACTCTATACCTCTTGGGTAATGCAAATTCGATTTATAACAAGATAAATCTGAGTATGGTATAAAGCTCCGATAATAATTACTACGACTCTGCATGAGCGAGTCACCTGCTGCTTCAAACAAGAGACCATCGGAGAGATTTACCCGGTTTTCAACCGATCTGCCCGTTGTTTAGCCACACCGGCCCGGCATCGCGAGATCAACCATTCAGTTCCGGATGGATTAGTTTCTCAATCGAGAAGATAACTGGTAATTATGTCGCAATGCAGTTTAAATTCAGTTCTTCAACCATCTTGAACTATTTAACCTATCCCGAAATTATCAGTCGTATTGTCATGTGGATTCGGATGATCTGCATGCAGGACCGGATGAGCAACCGATAATTCCCCGTCCGAATGATACTTAAACCCGGCATGACAACCAACTTGAATCAAGTACTCGAACCTCATCTCATTACACCTCAAATTAGCGACAATGGCGACTATCACACAAACAGAGACAAATAATCAGGACGCTTTTGAGCTCCGTAACCAAACAAAGCCCTCAAACAATTTATTCGATGACACCGAGCCTCAACATACCTCCAACAAGCCCAATACCGCAGAACTACTCAAGATACTTAGCGCTGGATTCTCATTCTTCGTTGCCGGCGTCAACGATGGAAGCATTGGAGCTTTAGTCCCTCACATCATTCGTGACTATCAAGTTACCACGGCTATTGTCTCATCTGTGTAGGTGAACAGTCCAATCTATCATGTCTAGGCTAACGATTATAGCTATGGCGCAAACTTTATGGGTTGGCTCTTTGGAGCCTTTTCCAACACCCATCTCTGCCAAGTCCTTGACCTTGGATCGATGCTCACCCTGGGAGCTGTTTTGCAAGTCGTTGCACACGCCCTACGATCCTGGAAGCCACCCTTTGCCCTCTTCACTGTCACATTCTTCCTAGCAAGTCTTGGTCAAGCGTACCAAGACACTCACGGAAACACATTCGTCGCTGGAACAAAGGGATCTCATCGATGGTTGGCCTTCATTCATGCAATGTACATGGCCGGATGTCTTGTTGGACCCTTTGTTGCAACGGGTATTGCATCAGTGGGAAGCACACCGAGATGGTATCTGTTTTATACCTTTCCACTTGGAATTGGTGTCGCCAACGTTGTCTTTGTCATATTCGCATTTTGGGATACTTTGAGACTCAAGAGAAAGCAGGTACTCACTGAACGAACGTTGGAGGCTGACGAGTCGCCTGCATCGAGGAATGAAGATGCGTTCGCTATGATTAAAGAAACACTCAAGAATAAAGACGTCTGGCTTATCAGTTTGTTCTTTTTCTTCTTCCTTGGCGCCACACTTACAGCTAGTGGATGGGTTGTCGAGTACTTGGTTGTCGTACGAGACGGCGATATCAATCAGATGGGTTTTGTGCCTGCTGGTTTTAATGGAGGATCCTTACTGGGACGGCTGCTGTTGGCTGAGCCTACGCATCGCTTTGGGGTTCGCAAGATGATTTTCAGTTTCACAATCATCAGCATTGGCCTTCAGCTGTTGTTTTGGCTGTACGTCTTCCGATCTGGTGGTTGGATAGTGCTAACGATTGCAGGGTTCCAAACATTATTGCTGCCTCCATTGCAATCAGTCTTTTGGGTTTCTTCATGGGCCCATACTTTGCTACAGTGAGTAATTCCCTAGTACGGTCGACTAGGCTAACACTTTCAGGGCATCTCGGTTGCCTCCAAACTTTTCAATCCTCAGATTCAATCTACCGCTTTGGCGTTTGTCTTTGTTTTCGCACAGCTTGGCGGTTGCCTGTTCCCAATCATCACGGGTCTTGTAGCGTCCAGCGCTGGCGTCAAGATACTGCAGCCTGTTCTTTGTGCCCTCATGGTCGCCACAGCCGTTTCCTGGTTATTCGTACCTATGCCGAAAGAGGGTGATAACCCAACATTGCACCAAGAGTAGATTGGGAGTGGGACTTTTATGGGATGTACTGGAGACTTATTTTAAAGCGAAGTAAGTAAATGGCCATTTTAAAGGTACTATTTGAAAGTTATCATTAAGCATACCCAACTAGCGAATAGTGTATGAGTTTAATATGTAAATAAGCTACTATACTCTTAATTAACCCTTTACTACTCAATCTTGACTATGATAATTAAAACACCTTATCTAGAATAAGTATAAATTAGCAGGCGATAGTCATACCTTAGATTTACTCTCGACTACTTAAGAAAGAAGCTTGCTCATATTTATGCACGCCTTATGATAGTAATGATTCTGAAGTAGCATGATACGGTTACAAGACTATACTGATAACAACCTTGTTTAGGCTCAAGTTACCCGAACCTCACTTGATGAACTGCCGTTGCACGAGGCTCAAGATGACGGCAAATCACTCAATACGAGCAAACAAAGTACGGATTACTCTTATTCATTGTCTTTGCCCACAGCCCACGACTCACAGTCGCCCACCTACTCCCTCTTGACAGCAACCTTGCGATATCGCACCGTCTCAACGCCACTGTCGTCAAATCTCCTGTCGGCGACAATCTTGTAACCACCAATCCGGGGAAATATCTTTGTCCAAAAGCTCCAGTAGACTCCACCGAGGATCAAAACGCCTACACCAACCACAGGGAAGACATAGTACGGGTATCCATCTGCGTTCAAGTCGCCGTTATCGGGTGGAATGAACGGGACGAGGGCGAGGAAGATGTTGGCGAGAAGGTAGATGATGGAGATGGGGAGATACGTGTGCCAGGGAGAGGTCCAGTTCTCCGATTTGTTGTAGTGCAGGTAGATGAGACCAGCAGTAACGAAACCGTTGATCCACGCGCCGGGGTATGTGTACCTGAGTTGTTAGTGTCTGTCTATGATAGTGAGAATTGACATACAAGTTGACGATAAAGTTGTAAGCTGGTCCTGCGGGCGGAGCAAGAAGAACAATGACGGTAATCAGCCAGTGAAGGAAGATCTAACTTATTAGTCAAGTCAACAATCGATGGATATACTTACAGCTGTAGCTGGGGCATTGAAAGGCTTGTTGGATGCCCAGAAGCGGCTGAAAGGTAGCAATCCCTCCTTGGCCAGCTCTTGATTCAATCGAGAGTGCGCAAACGACACGGCAAGGACGTTGCCCAAGTTACTCAAAGCTACAAACGCAGGAAGACTGCGGGCTGCTGCGCCCTGGCCAAAGACATTGCGGAAGAAGAGACCAGCAACAATAACCTCAGACTTGGCAAGGTCAGACTTGGGAATCGCAGCAAAGTAAGCCACGTTGGCGAGGACGTAGAGAATGGTGACGCCTCCAATAGCGATAGGCGCTGCGACGGCCAGCGTCTTTCTGGGGTGCTTGAGCTCGCTGAGGACGTAGTTGGCATTCTCCCAGCCCTTGTAACTGTAGATAATATTGAGGAGGGCATTCGAGTATGCGTACGCTCCACCTCCTCCATATCCGTCTCCCTCCTCAATCCTGAAAGCGTTGTCAAAATTGTGAGGATTCGGCACACGAAGACGACCTGCAAGAGCAGCAAAGCCGGAGCATACAATGAACAAGAGTATGACGACCTTGAAGACTCCTAGAACATTAAACAGTCGAATACCCCATTTCGGAAGAGTGCTGTGTAGCACAACTGCAAAGGTGACGCATGCAACGGCAATACCACGAGCTTCCCAGCCATCGGCAATTTCTTGTCCAGAGGCAAACAGAACGTATCGACCAAAAGCAAGAGCATTACCAGACGAAAAGCCTAACAGGAGCATCTGAGCTGCGAGTACGCATGTCGCTAGATATCGAGGGCGACGATAAACGCGCTCCAGGTAATTCTTCTCACCACCAGATCGAGGAATCGCGAGACCAAACTCGAGAAATACGCTGAGACCGCAAAAGGTAAGAAATCCACCAATGACCCAAAGCATCAGCGACACACCGACGGAGCCAGTAGCTGCAAAGATGCTCGATGGGGTAGAAAAGACTGACGATCAGCATCCCCCCTCATTTTGAAAGAGACACAACAGACAAACTCACTTCCAGTTCCAATCATCTTATTGAGGATCAAAAAGACGGCGCCGGTAACACCAATCTTGCGATCCTCGGTGTAGGCAAAGTTCTGAGCGTCGATAGTGCTCTCGTTGTCAGTCTGCCTCTCGTCGCTGTTGAAGCCATCATGGGCTTGGATTTTTGTGCGATCCGCCATTGTTGACACGAGTTTCACAACAGTGGCGGATGCCGAGTTTAAGAAGAAAAAGTCTACGCCATCATGTCTTACATGGACGACTTGTGATACGCGGCGCATGTGTTTTCCAAAAGTTCCTGGCCTTCCTCTTATGTACAAGAAGGATGCCTTGACTGAATCACGACATCGAACCCTTGCTTTACGAAATCGCCAAGATCTAAGTTATTGATCAGTTAGCAACTACTGTGCCTCTTTAGGAAGGTCGTGAAACGGGCGGGCGCTGAATGGCCACAAAATAAGCTCATAAGCATGGAGCAAGCTTTCGGATCCGCTGATCTTGAGGGCGATGAAACACGACATGGATCTTAGGCTGTTGTGGTGGGTGATGTTTACCCGGCGGTTATAGCTTATTATTAAAGTCTAGAGCTAGGTGTAGAAAATAACTAGAAGCAGAAGATATGATCACTCATCTTGGCAGATGCACCGGGCTGCTCAAAGCCCAGATTACCAAGAGACGTCTTTGCAGCGTTCACCATCCCTGGGGGTCCACACAGCATAATCTTTGAGTCTGGACCTGGTGTTGGGAACTTTTCTGCCATGAGTTCTTGTGTCGCGTAGCCAGTTCCAAATGCCCAGTCAGCAGGGGCGTTCTCCACGACATAGTAGAGCTTGAAGTTCTGGGGGTATCGTCGAGCAAAGGTGTCGAGCTCTTTTCGAAGAAGAATGTCTTGTTCTGAGCGGTTGGCGTAGATGAGGCTGACTTCTGTGAGGTCGCGGTCGTCTTCACAGATGGCTCGGATGATTTGATACATGGGAGTGATTCCGGTGCCACCAGCCAGCATACCTATTCTTTTACAGAGACCGCGCTGGTATCGCATGGGGCCTTTTGGTCCTCGGAATTGAACTTCGTCGCCGAGCTCGAGGTTGGCAAGATATTTGCCAGTGAGTAGTCCATCCGGATAGCATTTGATGACGAGTTCCAGTTTTCCAAGATCATTGTTATTGGAGATGGGTGTGTATGATCGGTTGACTGATTTTCCGTCGATTTCAGCCTTGATGGCAAGATGTTGACCAGTTGGTAGACCCAGCACCGTTGTCGGAGTAGGTAGACTGAAGACTAGACGGTAAACATTAGGAGCAATCAGCTCCTTTTCAGTCAAGGGAAGTCCATGGTATGCTGTAGCGTCAAGCCATCCTCGCTGAACAAGAGGATTAACCTTTATAACCTTGGGCATCTTCTTATGGGGAGCATAGCTCATGAAACCGCCCTCTTCAAAGTGAAGATGCTTAGAGAGTTTGGATGCGGTGATGGTGCCAGCCACTGTGAACAACGCCGAGGCGATGATGAAACCCTCGAGGAAACCCGGACCTGAACCAGACTTGAAGTTGGGCAAAGTCCTCAAAACGTCAGGGCTGAATCGATATGCTTGGTGTAGTGCAACGGCACCAACTGAGAGCGCTGCCGTAGCTGCGAGAGCGGTTGAGGTGGTGCTCTTTGAGGCAGCTTGAGGTGCAGCCTTTTTCAGAGTGACAGCCTTGGGAGCACCACGTACTGGAGCACCTTTGTACTCTCCAATACGGTACTCGGCCATGATCTCGAATGCATCTTCAGAGTGACCGGCATTGTCAAACTCTACAGTGGCATCTTTGCCTGCAGTTTCGATGAGAACATCGGCACCACCAGGATGATCTTGAATGTATTTTGTGACATCATAAACTAAAAGGTCAGAAAAGTTTCCGTTCTCTCAAATGACTTTTTTTTTTTTTTTACTTACCCTGCCCTTGGATGGTCATCCAACAGTCATCACGGGTGTTGTGAGCAGCCACCTCTTTAGCAGTAAACGAAGCCATTTTGATCTATGTGTAAACAAGGGAGCAAACCAGCCAGCGACAAGATCAGCAATATAGATATTAGATGCAATTGAATCAAATGCCGTTGCAATGAGTGGCTAATGGAATCTCCTATTTTGGACTTACCGAGGCTAAAGGCCTTTTCTCGGCCGACTGTGGGCCCGGAGCGGCCGAGTCCCTGTGCTCATTTTTCTCATTTCGTTTTTCATGCTAGATACAAAATTATAGACCCGAAGCCAGGGCCCTATTGGAGAGGCGAATGCAGCCCTACAGACCGAGGCACGGATTTCGGGTTTAATTAATATATCCCGGTTGGTGGAGATAGACCAAAAAGTTGACGGCTCCCAATCGTATCAATGTCGTACAAGATTATCAATGCCGCTCCGTCAAATTCTTCAATGCCGGCCCCTATCAATGCCGACCGAGATGACATGGCATGATTAGTGAGAGATCCACATGAACTAGTTTAGTTAGAGGCTCTTTTGCCTCGGTTTAGTTTACGGTCGGAGATTTAAATATAGACGCCAGTCGTTGTTGTCTGCGGCGCCTTTATGCGTCTGTATTGTCTGTTTGCAGTACCTAATCATTTCAGTGTTGTTCACCATGACTTCCAAACGTTTTCATCTTATGGGCGAGGACCCTTCAACAGCCCAAGACATTGAGCTGCCTTCATCAATAGATGAGACAGGTCTTCAGCATCTGGTGGCATCCCATTTTGCTATTGTTGATCCAAATGGTGAGTACCATCCATCCACCGTCAAGTCTACAGACAAACAAGACTAACATAACATGACAGGCATTGGTTTTGTCACAGAATCTGAGGCTTTGACAACAGTCGCAGATGTTCTTGCTACTGCTGATGACATTGCCATTACCATTGATGGAAAGGCTGTTCGCCAAGTCCCAGGCCCGCAAGGTCTGCCATTCGTTGGCAATTACTTTGAAGTGTATCCCGACCATCTCGGTAATCATCAACGACTGTTCGAGAAATATGGCCCTCTTTTCAAAACGACAAACATGGGCAACACCATTTACCACACAAACGATCCCCAATTAGCCAGCATCGTCTTTGGCGAGACAGACTTTTTCTCCAAAAAAATCATCGAAGGTCACCCGCTTTATCCCATCAAGAACAAAGAAGCTGGCGTTTTCCTTGGAGACACAGACACAGAAGAGTGGAAAGAAGTTCACAAATTTCTGCCACCAGCTCTAGGCCCAAAGGCTGTGCGACATTATGCGCCAACTATGCAAAAGACAGTCGAGGACTCGTTTAAAGTTTTTGATCAGCTCGATGAACGCGATGAAGCGTGGAACGTGTACCCCTACATGCTCAAGCTTGGATCGCAGGCTGTTGGAAAGCTGGTTCTGGGAATGGACTTTCAGCATTTTACTTCGCCTGATGCACGACTCCATGAGATGGTCTTGAGAATTGCGCAGTCGCTGGAGTTGAACAAAAAGATCACTTCCATGGGCAGCTGGTATCGTAATATGCCATTTGGAGCCCCTGCGCAGATGCGCATGTGTCGCACGCGTATGGAGGCCATGATGCAAGAGTCTGTGGCGAATGCTTCCAAGGGTGTTGGTGATCTGGAACTTCAGGACGCTGCAGTTCAAGCTGAGAACATGGTCGACTACGTCCTTCGTGCCAGCGACAGTAAAGGCAACAAGATACCGCGAGAACGCATCATGGAACCTCTCGTGGTTGCTACCGGAGCCGGCTTCACCACCACCAGTTCACTTCTGTCCTGGCTTCTCTATGGCCTCGTGGCATACCCCGGCATGCAAGAACGACTCCTTCAGGAGCTTGTCGACAATGGCTTTGACGATGATACTGAGATTACTGCCGATTTGACCAACAAGCTCACATTCCTTGACAAATACATCAAGGAAACGCAACGAAAACACAACCCTTCATACCAGCCCGCACGCACATCAGCCGTCGACATGATTCTCCCCGGCGGTTACAAGCTCCCCAAGGACTCGATTGTCATTCCCGCTCTACATCACATCCACAACAACACCAAGATCTGGGACAACCCTGCTCTATTTGATCCTGATCGCTGGGACACGGAGCGTGTCAAGAACCGTCCAAACGCTTCGTACATTCCCTTTGCCACTGGACCTCGAATGTGCATTGGTTTCAACTTTGCTCTGCAAGAAGTCAAGGTATTCTTGCCTAAACTTCTGTACCGGTACAAGTTTAGTCTTGCGCAGGATGGGCCGGTTGAGTATGATCCCATGTTTCAGCTGATCCGGCCGAATAATTTGTATGTGCGGGCGGAGAGAAGAATAAAATGGCCGTCAAAGAGTGATTAGATTAGAATAGAAGACGGGATAGATGGATAGACAAAATGGGACATAGATATTGTAATAATAAGTGTACTATTCTAATACATCTGTATATCTAAGAATGATTGAGGAGAGTATATAGGTATCTATCAGCGATGGAGTGGAATAGTCTACAATTCATACAGGCACCCTCATCCCCTTAGAGCCCGTAAGGCTGACTCCTTGGTTAGCAACTCTTTCGGATCACCAGTTTCGACAACTCTTCCGTCCTTCATAACCACCGCGATATCGAAATCAGTCACATAATCCAAACGATGTGTAACCTCAATAACAGTCCGGCCCTGCATGACCTCCCGGATAATCTGGCGAACCTCTTGATCTGTAGCGTTGTCGACACTACTTGTCGGTTCATCAAGGAGAAGAACTTTGGAATGGGAAAGTAAAACTCGTGCTAGACAGAAGAGCTGACGCTGACCGACTGAAAAGCCTAGCTCGCTGAATTCTCCATCAAGCCCCCCACGAGTTTCAATACTTGCCCACAGAGTAGTTTTTTTCAAAACCTCAATGAGGATTTCATCGGCTTGGACTTGTTCTTCTGGGTCGAGATTCTGCCGTACTGAGCCGGATAGGTTTGCTGGGTCTTGAGGAATGGTTGTGACATGTGATCGAATATGTTGGCGTGGGATCTTTGATAGGTCTTTACCGTCGATACGAATGGTTCCAGCTTTGAGGTCAAGAAGACGAAGAATCGAAAGAATAAGTGACGATTTACCACTGTCAGGTCAGACAAGTCAACGATTTCAGGTGTCTATAATCTTACCTCCCAGAACGACCGCAGATGCAGACCCTTTGGCCTGGCTTGACCACGAGAGATACATCATGGAGAACTGGTTGGGATTCGTCGCTAAACTGTTAGCCAAGTCTTACTATGAGGAATCACTTACCTGTAAGAAGCTGTGATTCCATCGATTTCAATACTCCCCTCAGGCCAATCGTGAGGAGTGTCTGTTTCAGTCTCCTTGTTCTCGTTAGGAGTGGTCTTGATAAAGGATTTCAACCTGGCAATTGCACCAAGAGACGTCTCCAAAGTCGTCCATTGATCAATCACTGTTGTCAGCGTTACGTTGAGCCCCAGTAGATTCACCATGGCCAGGCCGATAGCACCCTCGCTGGTTGTTCCCGGAATACGCAGAGCGACAGTGACAAGCAATACCGCCATGCCAGCAACAAACAGATCTAGAACAAGTTCCAGCCATCGTTGAATGCAAAACATGAGGTAAAACGGTTTCTGTGATGTGTTCAACAGTTGAAAGCTTTCAGCTAGGAACTCCTTAGACCATCCGAATGATCGAACAGTTGATAGTCCAGCGATAATCTCTGTGAACTGAGTATAGAGTGGCGTTTTAGCTTCGAGATCCAGTAATCGCATCTGTCGAGATGTCCGAAGATAACACTTTTGAATGAGGTAGAGTGCCAGAAATGATAAAGGAAGAAAGGCGCCAAAGTAACTGGCTCCCGATGCAACGACACCAGTTTGAACCAGGCCGCGTAAAGTTACTGCGAGTGTTAGTGCACTCCGGGTAATGCTGCATGTACGACCTACAATCTAATGTCAAGTAGAACGCCAAAGGTAGGGACATGTCGATGAGTGTCATATCTTGACTGAATCTGTAATGCTTAGCATGGCTCAATAGGCTCATGGTGAACATACCGGTTCAATATACTGCCACTTTCTGTGCTCGTAAAAAAGTGTAATGGCGCTCTGTACAGTTAGATATGCTTTCAAAGGCAACTTTAACGATACATACCGGCAGACAGAGTTCAAGAGCTGCTCATGAAGGTTGTTGGACGATTTCTCAACGCCGTCAATAAGGAAGTAGCTAGAAATCAGCTAGGTCCAGAGTTGATCTATAAATGGTCTTACCCAATATTCAGTACAGAGAGCAGCATCGATGCCACGCCAAATGCTACATATACGCCTACGTAGTGCGCATCTCTAGAACCATTGCCTTTTTCTGTCCAGATTCGTAGCCAGATTTCTAACTCGTTAGTATGTTTCATGGCTAAGAAATAGGTACTCACGAGTCATGGCCTCCAATATTGAGCTGGCTACAGCAGTAGGAAACACAATACTGACGACTTTCCACCCCATGGAGCGTATGTAAATCTTGTAGCAATCTGTATCACCGGTCTTCCGGGCTAAATCTATCTCTTTCTTGTCTGAAAGCTTGACAATGTCCTTTTGTGAAACTTCTTGAGCATCTGCTGGCGTGATAGCATTCAATTTCCCGGTAGGTTCGAGTTCAGCATAAGTGACCTGATTGCGCGTGATATGGCCATCTTCAAGCATGGTAATATAGTCTGCAGCGGGTAGGAAGTGAACTAAATTGTTAGATATGCTTGTAATCTGGCTAAAAACGTACTATTGCTTGTGCTTAAAATGACGGTGCTCATTCGAAGCAAACCGTTCGCGCCGAGAAGCCTGTGGAAGACTGTATCGGCCGTGGTCTTATCAAGACTACTGAAAACATCGTCGAGGACAACGAGCTTCTTACGGGAATAGACAGCTCGAGCGAGAGCCTATTTTTGTTAGGTGAATCTACCAGAATTCGGTGAACTTACAACTCGCTGCTTTTGTCCACCACTCAGTGCCACTCCGCCAGATCCAACAATGGTCTCTTGACCTCGAGGCAGTTGAGTCAGATCCTCTTCCAAAGCACAAGAGTGAATGACAGTTGAAAGCCATTTGTCGTCAAGTTCCGTTTGCCCGATGATGTTGTCTCGAATCGAGACATTACGCAGCCAGGGTATCTGATCGCAGTACGCGAGAGACTCTTCCGTCTTAATGGATCCTTCTGATGGAGCGAGTTCTCCAATGATTGCCTTGAAAAGAGTTGACTTTCCACTTCCTACTCTTCCGACAACCATGTTGATTGTTCCATGCAAGATACGCAGGTTGATACTTGTGAGAAGTGGGACATCGTTATCGGTCTGGAAACTGGCGTCCTCAATGACTAGAGACGGTCCGTTCTCAGTGTCGTCGCGAGAGTGACTACTGAGATCCTGTTCTTTCAACAGAAGAAAGGCCTGGATCCGGCCACAGCCTCCAACAACTCCTGCGATTTGAAGCAACGATACCTGAAGCATGACAAGTGGTTGCGTGACAATAGTGACCAGAGACAGAGAGGTAAACGCTTGTGCAACGCTTAGTCCTTCATCTGCTTTTGTCCAATAAATTGCAGAGATGATGACAACCAATGGTGTTACTTGTGAAGAAGCCATGGCTATGCTGTTGTTAGCAGACGTGTTATATAGGAGATGTAACATACCTAATGCGGTGAAATGTACAAGCAGCCACCGAAACTTTGCAGAGATCTTGAGCTCCTTTACTCTTAATCCCTGTACCATTTGATGACAAAAGTCTGTCAGTCCCATCATCTTAATGCCTTTGATCTGGTTCAGCATGCTTGATGTTTCGCCCACGCGCTTCTGAACAGCCGTATTCCATTCCACGGTAGCTGGTTCCATGGCAGGAGATATGATTCCGCCCAGGATGGTTGTGACTTGATTATTAGCTTTATGAAATTCCAAGTATCGGATAACTCACGGATTGTCGGAACCAATACCAACAGACTAGGGTTTCCGACTTGACGATACAACAGGTAAATTCCTACAGGAAGCTCGAGCATATTCGCCCACATGTCATGGACCGAAGCTCCAGCTGCGATGAGCGTGTCCACATCAGTAGACATGAGAGTAACAGGTGCAGAGTCTTTGACAGATGTCGTCTTGAGTTTGAGCGTCTTTTTGAAGATCATCGACACCAGTCCTCCTCTGAACAAGGTAGCCAGCTGATAAGACATGTGCTTGTGCCATGCACCGGAAATAGCGAGCCCAAGGTATATAAACACAGTAGCTCCGATGAGTCCGCTTGATATTTGTACAGACATTTGGTTTTTACTGACGTAGACAATAACTGATTGGATGAGAAAGGGCTGTGCGAGGTTGAAGCCGCTGCGGAGGAGTCTGGGAATGATACCAGCTGCGAGCTGCCACTTGTAAGTGAGAAAGGTACACTTTAAAAGGCTGTTAGGGCCCTTCTTGGGGTCTAAAAACGTCAGTCTGAACATATATATGGTGAAAACTTACCTTGCTCCCATCGCTTTTCTAGTGGCTCTAACAGATGATTGGCGTCAAACTTGGAGTCTATCGTTTCCAAGTTGTCAGTTTCAAGGATCTTTCGGTATCCTTGAACAAACAATCTATTCAGCCACCAAAAAAAGCTTCTGTTTACCACCCCAGAAGAAGTCTCGTGAATCCTTTCCTTCTCCCCTATCAAACGCTTGGGTGTTTCTTCTAGAACTAAAAGAATCACTTTTAGTACAAAGGACGCCGTGATTACAGAAGCAATGGTCTTCAGTGATCGTATCCAGAAGGTTCTGACAAGCGCGATATCGAGAATGATTGTAAGAACCAGATATCCACCGATAAGCTTAGAAGGTTTCTTGGAGTTTCTGTGTTCCATATACGATAAAGCCGCGAGAGCCTGAGATTCGACTAATACAAGGGCGGCTTCTGCAATAGACGTCTTTGTTGAGTAATCACGACTCCATATCACGATCGAAGGTATTTGTAGACAGGCATAACAGGTAATGGTGACCTAGTTTGATTTGTTAGTATGAACAGCAATAATCAAGAACAACTCACTAATTTGAGCCACAAGATATATCCAGCGGCAGTAACTCTTTCGCGTTTCCATAGTATGGTAATTCTGAAGGGAACAAGAACCAAAAACAGGCAGGTAGGAAGGAGGGATAAGATGCTTTGTTCAAAGAGGATAGTAAAGTCAAAGACACCCGGATGATGGGGTCCAAAGGTATTGTCAGCCATCCAGAGAATACAGAGAATGAGTTCTCAATACCTTTAGTGAAGGCTCACGATCTCCTTGAATAGGGAGATTCATCGTCTTAAATACAAATGACAATTCTTCTTGTATGACGAACAGAGCGCTACAAAGCACCTAAATAGGTATAGAGACAGAAGATCATTGGGTTATTGTTCAAGGTGGGGTTATACGGAATACGCATACGCGATAGGAGCCAAGACATGAGCATGATGACTTTGTTCGGCGGAAAACGGAGGAATGTAAATGCCGATTATTTGTTCGTTGGGTAAACGGGTACTGACTGAAAAACAGTTGTAGTGACTACAGCTTGTCTGCTGGTCACATCGTTGACTCACGATTTCACCCAGACCAGAATCAATTGTCCAAACGTTTATAGTGTACTGCATATCTCCAGACAACGTAGTATTCGAGCCAGTTACCTTATGAATAGAGCCTTTAGCATTATGCCATGCAATGTTTATTCCGGACTATTTAGATGTTGACTTTGGTACGTTAAGCCCCTTTGTTGCCTGGCTGAGATGATCGTAGAGCGTTTGTTATTGCTGAAAAACTTACTTCTCGGGCAGAAGAGGTTAAACATAGAGTCAGTCAGAAAAGGTTAAACTTAAAGCCTGCCTTGCGAAAGAGGTGTACAGCGGTGTAAAGCGAGCAGGCCCAAGTTTACCTCTAAGCACGATAAAGTTTTCATCTCAGTTTACCCAAGTATAAATATCTGCCCATAACAAGATCAAGGGTCGTTTTCCACAACAATATGAAAGATGTTTGCAAGACGATGTTGATTGCAAGAATCCTATGCACTTGCCGCTACTAAATTTTACAAACACGTATAACTGCGTATCACGAATATCCTCGAACAACCACGCTTTTAGGGGCACGGTCTTGTTGCGCCTGGACCATGATCAGGACATTACCATGGAGATTATATGAAATCGCCTACTAGTTGAGCTTTCGAGATCTCAGCAGCTATGCAAGCATGCTCATAACCAACTGGGATCACTTCTGGACTGCCTGGAATCTGGCAAATGTCCATGCTTCCCACCATCCGGAATACTCAAGCATTCTACGTGGACTGTATTACCCCAGTTCTGCGCCAACCATGAATTTCGGTGCCAGCAATGCAGAGCATGGTATAATTAGTTCCGGAATCCGGCATCGATAGAGACATTGGCAACAGGTCACCCTTTGAGTGTGATTGGCCTTCACATCGGAATTTTCATTGATGACAGAAGCCCCCTGGGTTGGAAATGGCTGGCAAATCTGGACTACGAAGAATCCAGAAACCCCATTCTTGACAGTAGTACGAAGGGAGTTCTATGGTGTGACAAGCCTGGTTGCGGGACTGGCTCTGGCCATCGATGGTTAAACATGGTAAAGGTCTTTCGGCATGCAATCGGTTCTAGAGAACTGAGCTTGACATTGAAGGTTGGATATTTGCCATTCAATCTTATCGATCCTCTATCATTGGAGTACGAAACCTTTCAGGACTCGGCACACTTTATGGATTACCAGATTACGCAGAGATAGGCATCAAAAATGAAACTTATGTATTGCTTGCTAGGTTCATGCTGATCAATGTTTCTTGGATGTCATGTCATAGGAGTTAAACAGAATTACTCAGCCAGCTGCAATCCTCGAATGGAAACCCGAGCCCGCACCGCAGCACCAGATCCTACATCGAATTCCTCCTCACGGGTCATGCCTGGAGCCTCGGCTACACTAGCAAATGGAATCTCGAATCTTCCTGTCTCGTGCGTTCCATTCATCAAAGTCAAGTGGAAGCCTGGCTGGTTGGAAAGCATGTCGGCCGTGATGGGGAATCGGAAGGCCGCATCAAAGGACGGGTTGAAGATGTCTGTACCAGGGGAGTAGGTTTTGGCAGGCGTGGCAAATTCCTTGTCACCCAGGGTCACCTTGACGCTAGGCTTGAGCTCATCGCGTTGACCAGTCAATCCGGAGACGCTGGCAATGAGTACGGAGGCAAGTCCGCAGATCTGTCCGTCGCCTTGGCTCTCAGAAGCAGAAATTGTGTTTGACTCGCCAACAAAGTTGAAGAACTTGGCATGCACTGTCACCTTGCTTTCAGTAGCCTCGCCCTTATGGAGAAGACTGAGTTCTTGGGTACCGCCGTTCAAAAGAATCTGCTTGACTGTCGTGGTAGCAATGCCGATATCGTCGTCGCCGCCCATGTCCTCGTCCTGAACATCAACAGTGATGTTTTGGTCGTAATCTGTGACTAGGAAATCGTGTGTCTCATTCCACTCGGGATCGTGTTTGTTCTTGACGGTCGAAGTGCGCCACTCTCCCTCAGCACCGACGTTGACATCGCAATAGCAGTCGGGAACGTCCTTGACGAGCTTCTCCAGCAGTCGCTTGGCTCCGCTCTTCTTGGGACCTGTTACGCCAGTAGCGGTGCCAACCGTGAGGCGAAGGACGCCGATGTGGTGTTGAAAGGTCTTGAAGTAGTCGTTGGAAGCATCGAGCTTGACAAGGAAGCGGTTGGGCAGGACGGCCATGGAAGAGATGACGCTGAGAATGACCTTGCGCACGGTCTTGTCGATGATAGAAAAGTCGGCGATGTTGGCAGCATCAGTGAAGTCGAGCTGAAGCGTCGGCGGGTTGATGAATGCGACCTGGGCGGCTCCGATCTGGTGTCTTGGTATTAGTATAGTTCATCTTGGCTCGGCTGCAGAACTTACCAAGGGCATGACATTCGTCAAGGGGCAGAGCAAGACAGACAGTCTTCCCTTGAGTTTGACGTGTTCGATTCCCTACAGAATCAGTCAGTACCTTGCCAGACATGAAGGAGGATGGTAGATATTTACCACTTTGGGCACCATGTTGCCGTCGAGCTCGAAGTCGCACTTCCCATCCCAGTCCAGGTCCATATCAAGCTTGATGCCCTCTTTTTCGGTCTTGTGAACGTCGACGTGGGAAAGTCTGAGTGGGTTTGGCCCAAAGTCGAGCTTGACGAAGCGCAGGTTGGAGAGAGGGCCAGGGAGCATGGAATCAAGCATGGGCTCAACCGCCTCCTTGATGATTTTGCCACCGGCAACATTGATGTTGGGCCATAGCTGGGCGATGATGTCGTTGAGGAAGCCTTTGAAGCGTGAGCAAAGTCATTATAGAATGGGAGGGGGGAGGGGGGGAGAGAGAGAGGTGTCACTAACCTGCGGATTCTGTGCCTCCAGAGGCAGTCAAAGTGTCGACGAGGTTGGACATGATGGGCAGACAAAGTGGTAGAGAAGTAGAGAAGAGAAAATAGAAAAGGAATAGGGATTCAAACAACCAAAGAGAAGAAGAAAGCGAATTAAAATAGTGATACAGATGATGAAATCATGATTGATGCTGTGATATGCGGGGTTAGAACCCAGCATAGCTGAGCTCCAAGCTACCTAAGCTACCTAAGCTACCTAGGTACCTACAGTGCATAACTACCTAGGTACCTACTGTATCTATAGAAGGACAGCTCCAGACCCTGACGTCACTAGCAACTCTCACACCGACACTTGGCAACAGCTGTGACAGCCACGTCACAGAACATTGGATGCCCTGAAAACGTTGCACAAGTATAACGGTAAGCTTAATATAGATCACCCCACTTCATCGTATAACGCACAGTGATACGAGAATAGGTACCCTTCAACTCGGAGCCGCTGCCTTCGCCTTATCTCTAGTAGACATATTTAAAGTACTTGTTTTCCAAGTCTGTCTCATCAAGGAACCCCCTGTGCCAAGCCTGCTCCTCATTCTCGGGCGCATGCTCAGCCTTTCTGGATTTGTTCCTAGACCAAAGCAACAACCACAGAGCAACAAGGCATGTTATCTGCGCGGCGATACAGAACAGCATCATTCCCACTCCAAGTGGATACCATGGCTCCTGTTCGGTCTTGAAGAAGAAAGGGCCGATGAAGTTGCCGATACAGTAACCAATGAGGAGCATAGCGATTGTTGTAACCTTCTTCGTATGACCAGCCGTATTGGCGGTGGCCACCGACATGTTCAGTGTTCCACTTGCAGTGAAAGCGAAAGACATCCAGAGGCAGGCAAGTCGGCCATAGGCATTGTTCTGATCGAGAAGATAGAGTCCTAGAGTGCCTGCAAGGAAAGGAAGAAGGAAGAGGATCATGATCAAAATTCGACAGTTGTGGAATTTGGTGGCACAGTAACTAAAGTTGTTAGTATGTAGCTTGAAAAATGCATTTATAACGTACCAAGCAGTCAAGCAAGCCACTAGCTGAACAGCACCTGACGGCATCTGATAAAGCGTCGTAGTCAGGGTGCTAAAACCAGCTCCTTTGATGATAAGTCCTTGGAACTAAAAGGTCAGCCAAAATCACTACCCCAGCCAAAAGACTTACAGCACTCAATCCTCCATTTGGCGAGTTGCCTGTCACGGCAAAAGTAAACAGTAACCAGGTCTTGGCATCCATCATAGCCTCCTTGAACTGTTTAATCTTAAATTGACGATTCTCGATACCAGTGCCATTGTCTTTGACTCGCGAGACAGCATACCCTCTTTGCTGCTCGGTCAAGAATTTGGCTCTCATTGGTGAACCAGGAAGGGTAAACCAGAGAATCACGCCCCAAACGACGGTGATTGCGCCCCAGATAAGGAACAAGAGTCGCCAGGAAGACAGAGTTGATTCGATATGTCCGATGCCGAAGCTGGCAATACCAGCAATGATGTATCCGAATCCAGATGAGCCAATCCAGATACCCATTCGCAGAGGTTGCTCTTCACGCTTGTAGTACATACTAAAGAGCAGCATGGTGCCGGGTTGAATGGCAGCCTCAAAGGCGCCAAGGAGGGTTCGTACAGCTGCCAGACTATCAAAAGCCTGGACCGCTCCATGGCACATCAAAACTGCACCCCATGCGATAACCTGTATTGTTAGTGCTTTCAACTAACCCCGACGGGTGTACATACTGTGGCTGACATGAAATAGTTGATGGGGAGTCGTTGAAGGAGCATGCTTGTAGGAAACTCCCACGCCATGTACCCCAGGTAGAAGATTGCACTAGCCCAAGAGAACTCTGTGCTCTTGAGGTTCAGCTCTTCACGCAAGCCAAAGACTGCTGCATAGCTGATGGTGTTTTTGTCAATAGCTTGAAGGGTATATGTGAAACAAAGAAGCGGCATTAACCATAGGTCGATCTTCCACCTCAGAGCTCGTGCATCTTCATCACTGACTTCACCGTCGACTTCATGGTAAAGGTTTAAAGCCTCAGCAGTCGATGTATCATCGATGTTGGCTGTCTTGAAGTCGTGGGTTGAATCCTTTTCCTGAGCCATGTTGATCGATGGTCCCTGCTGCATAAACCCACGAGTCTTGAAGGGAAAAGGAGTCTTTTATGTATGCGGGAATTACTACCACCCATTCTAGGAATCTAGTGACCAATATTCTGCAATGCCACCCCGTTCGCTGCAAAGATCATCACATTCCCCATCTTATTCCAGCATCTGACTGGGTATTATACAGTCTTGTCTCAGACGAGGGGTTATCAATCGCCAAGAGTTGTTATCAATCAAATCAGACCCCACAAGATGCGCAAAATTGCACGCCGATTGCCGGACGTGACATAGAAACCAATGAGCCAAGATTTTACGTAGCATTCGGCGGTAATTTATCGCACCGGCGGACCATTTTCTGGGTGGGTAATGCTCAAATCATGCCATGATCAACACTGTTGCAGAGATATATTGGACGAGCTGATTGATAAGACGTCTGTAGTACAATCGCAGGATAGTTCCCGAGGTCTAGCGTGGCAACATATCATCAGTGGCTGGCTCTGCCTCGGACTAGTAAAAAGTCAGATGCTTCTTATAGGTTGAAGGACGGTGAAAGATCTTATCTGTTCCGTTGTGGCAAGATCAGGCGGAATCGAGGGAATTACTACGCTTGCATCCTGTATGTGGACCACGGCATGGGCTTCTTGCAGATATGGGCCATCCACAATAGAAGGGAAATATCTGCTACAAGACATCTTAACGCAAGGATATATCTAGTTACTTTGAATAGCACTACAGTAACCTTAATAAATCTAAATAGATTTTGAGTTAACAAGTAACAAATAGCTAACTGTCATATTGGGCAGCCCTAAGCTTTTCTCCAAGGTTATGTATCGCATAGGTACAAAAGCTAACTGCATGTTTCCCCCACGAGACGTAGCCAGACGGGCCAGAAATCAAAACATAGTATTTTATTAGTGGATAGCAAACGCTAGGCTATATTCTTAATTCTATTCAGTGTGGCGTCGTAAGTAAGTCACATTCCAGGCTCCTTAGGTATAAGGAAGACCATAGTCAGACTAATAAGAATTGTGCATCAATTTTTTCAGTTTTGAATTTTATCGTTGAGGCTAATGGGGCAATAAAAAGGTATACCCAGAGGTAGCAGCCGATATCGAACTTGTGGCTTCAGAGCTCCAATCGAAAACAATATGAGAGATAGAGACAAGCAAGCTATTTGGCTTTCTGTTTCAACGCATAATACCCGATGTCTTTGATATGCTCTACAAGAGGTTTTGGCTAACACGTAGCCAGACAAGGAAGGTTCCAGGGTCGCGTTACTACGGTATAGATCTAGGCCTTTTAACATACTCTGTGAGAGTCTTTGTGGGAAACTGTCTTGCTACAATCAATGACTTGAAAGCCAGAATCACTTTACTTGAGGACAAACTCTGTAACGTTGTATACTGAGACGCTGAAGCGTGCGCTTCTAGGCTACAGATTACGATGCGTGGACATATTATACGGAAAGTGTGTATTGAATCAGACAATATAAAACAATAATATTAAAACATTTTCCAGAGTTTCCCAATATCAAAAGTCCACCAATCATTGATCACAACTCAACCAATGCGTACATCTCATATTGGAAGCCTGAAACAGCTACGCAATGAGGTTCTTAGTCTTGCACACCGGTAGGTGTGTTGCAGAGAACACCTTGGTCAAGCTGTATACGTCAGTACAGTGATTAACAGAATAGATATATCACTCACAATGGGCAAGACGCAGCAACGAGCCCGTTGCCCAATCGCGGCGCAGACAGCGCTGAAGTTGCTGGCGTCGGACGGAGCAGAGGGCGCTGTTCATGTTAGTCAGATCCTCTCTAGGCTCATCTTACTTACGGTTTCCGCAGTCGAGATTAGCAACTCCAAGGACATCAGTAGCACAGCACTGGGAGGTACCATAGAGTCCAGAGCATGGGATATATGCCTGACGCTTCTCTGTGGCTGGGAGAGCAGAGACAACGCTGCCGAATAGGACGATGACAGTTAGAGAGAACTTCATTGTGAGATGTTATTTTAGGAAAAGAGATGGTGGTTGAAAAGATATTTCTGATCTACCAAGGACCCCATACTTATAGAATTTTTCTGAGATATAGATATGAAAAACTATTAAGATAGTCATATATGAGCTCGACAATCTCAACGTCATCATCTTTAGACTCAGTCTAATTCAGCACCACTAGATACACAGAGTTGAAAGCCTTTGACGGTTTTTTCAGGCAATACCCTGGCCTATACAATTGATAAATGAACTTTAAACCTGCTGCAGCGTTGCAATGACAAGACGTTGAGGCGCTCTCACAGCTCGACAGGGATCTCGAAGATGCGACGCATTAACGTGTCGCGCCGATCGTCCGAACTTGGCATACGGCTCGTGGAGAAAAAGGTTGGACGAGTATCTGCTATTGGTTGCAACCTCGGCGGAATCACTTGAAAAGATGCTATATCACAGAAATGATCACACCAACCCACGATCGTGGCTTGTCTCTTATATCAAAAGGCAGTTAAGTGGCAAGTCTACACGCCAAACAGCAGATAGCTCGGCAGATGTCATCGCTTGATGCAACGAGGGGAAAGGTCCGACGATATGCTGATTCGTCAGGATCCGGTTGTCCGTTTCCGAGTGTAACGGCCTCCAAGTGGCACTTAACGCTCATGGATCGTCATACTGTCACTCGATACTCTGCTTCACGCTACCTGTTCTCCATCCCTGCTCATGAATACTCCCTACGCCGCGTCAATAGCGGCCTCATAGCTGATGAGTCTTGGATAGCTTCGTCAGCTTTTCTCGCGTCTTGTTCTAGAATATGAACGGATATAATGTCAAATGAGAGCACCGTGCGATTGGATTCCTTCTCTAGCTTTAGAAATTGCCTCTACAAGGGGTTGATGGAGAGGAGAACCAAGATTGGCCACTTAGACTACAGAAGCTACATATAATAGATAGCTAATATAGAATGACTATAAGTCATGACGTAGATTGAACAAAATCTACGGCTCGCATTCACTTTTCATAGGCCATCCCTCTTTTTTCTTTTACTTTACAAACTAACAATCTTATTTGATAGAATACGTTCATAAATCATCTTTCTATTGCAAATCTTTCGAGTTGCCGTCTTGCAGATCCCTCGCACCGCCACCCAGTCTCAGCCATTAAAATCCTGATCTTTCCACCGGCCCTGAAAGTACTTGATCCCGTGATACAATCTCTTGTGCCTCCTCCCATGCAGGCCTACTAGGTATCTCAAGCCGCACCTAGGTCCTAGTGGATCGATTGGTTCCATAAAGTTCAAGTCTGTTGCCTGTCGCCACTCCACTGTTGCTCATCGGGCTACTCTGACCATTCAACTGAGACACGGAAGCACTTTAGTAGAACCGCTTGGTAATATGATAGCTGTTGGCTTGAGATTCAACATGTCATATCCAACTCTATCTTTCGATCCACGCCTGGCTATATGTTTGTTACATCCCCATCTTCAACCTTTGTCCTGTCAGTATTAGTTTCTAGGAGGTTTCTCTTTAATGAACAGGCATTTCCATCCTCCATGTAGTGTAAGACTCAGCTGCTCAGTTCTCCTTCCACTCCCTATTTTCAACATGAATAATCTCTGAATCAGCCTCCCTATCATCTCCTCGCCAAGTCTTGGCAAGTCCCCTTTCTGATGCCCCAAATACAGGATCGTACTTTGGCTTTGGAACCCTCCACGACTCTCCATAATCACCGCCACTCTTGACAAAATCCCAGTACCCGCCGTTGTATGCACCCATCATTGTGTAACCAGACAGCTTGATCTCGGATAATGCTTGTCTTGGGTCGTCAGCTTCAATCCCATGCCCGATACCCGGGGACATAAGCTTGAACTCTGCTTCGGGTTTAGTAGCGTATGTTTTATGTGCTACACCAGCTGGGATGACAAAAACGTCTCCAGCTTCAGCTTCTAGCTCAATGCCGCCTTTCTCCCAAGCTGAACCGTATGTGTTGTCTTGCAGGTCTTTGGAAGTATCGGCAACACCGAACCGAATCGTAGCAGTCCCTGAGAGGACAGCCATGCATTCATGAGCTTCTGAATGAAAATGTGACATTTGTGTCTGTCCGTAGCGAAAAATCCATTCTACCTTCCACTCATTCTTCTTGAACATGTCCCAGACCTCAGCAGGGTCGCACTGTGACGTATTCAGTAGTTTGGCAAGGACATTCTTGTAGTGCAGTAGAGGTCTTGGTGAGTTCGGGATGAGACCCGTTGGGTGAAGATGATACTGATATACTTTGGCCATGGTGAGATACCTTTGGACGTAATTGAGCATTCAAACATGCTCTCGCAGGTCGTCTGATGTATCCAAGAAGTGAACCCGGAACTGAAGCCGACTCGGGATCTGGAGCCGGCGGTCCACTATGATGCCGACACTGAAATCATTCATCAGTCACTTTTTATTGGTCCCTCTTTTGGAGTATGTGTGGATAGAATCTGAGACTACAAACAATTCATAACATAATTAACCCTAGATATTCCATCCTTAAGCAAATACTATAGGTAATGGTCGGTTCGGGCATGGTGATGCCAGGTAAAGTTGGGCTGAGGGTCGAGCAGATCATACCCAGCAATAAGTCAAACATATTCACAGTTTTCAAGTATCAAGCTCAAGTGTTCCGTCAATTCGTATTAATTCATTGAATCTAAGTTCTCTTATCATGTCCGATGAATCTAGTCGGACTTGCCCTTGAGGCTGAAGGAGTATCTGGCTTGGAGCACATAAGGGTCACCACCAGGCTCAAAGAACTGCTTACGATCTCGGAACCACTCAGGGTGGTTGATGCCATCAATGTAGTCCTGAACCTCCACAACGACACAACCATACTGAGGGATTGTTCGAGGGAAATCGGGGTTGTCATCGAGACCTTGAGTCCTCTTCAAAGGCATGTCACCCTTCATCTGGGTGCAGCTATAAAATTGGAAAGCATCTTGGTCGGTGTAGATGTCAACCTGGATGCCAGACCATTCTGAAGAGATAGTGGCCACAGGTCCCTCAGTGCGCCAGTCGTACTGTCCAAGCTGGTCACGGTTGACGGTATAACAGTTGTCTATACTTGTTAGCGGATTCAGAGAAATCAATCAAGAAACGTACCATATCCAGTGCAGTTGAAACCACAGTTGTTCTTCAACTCCTCGTTATTGGCTTGGTCACCGATTTGCTTGGGCTTGCTCCAGAAATCATTGGCGGAACCCTTAGTGTTGGGAAGGATATCGCCAGTGGGAATGAGAATGTTGTCGACATCTACACGCTGGCCACTGTAGGGCAGGTGAAGAGTATGGTTTGAAACAGTGTTTGTCTCATTGTTGGCGAAGCCGTCGAGATTCCAGTAGGTGTGGCTAGTGAGCATGATGGGAGTCTTCTTGGTAGTTGCCAATGCAACAATCTTGATATCCCAGTCTCGCCCTGTAAGAGTGTATGTCACATATGAGACGACCTCTCCAGGGAAACCCTCCTTTCCATCGGGGTCCACGATAGAAAAGGTGATGCTGGAGTTGGTGTAGGACACGACAGTAAAGTTGCGATAGTCCCAGCCGTCGGGACCTCCGTGCAGCGTGTTTGCGCCATCCGGGGCCTCGGGAGTAGGGTTGTCGTTGGGCTCAACGTTGTATGTCTCGCCATCAATCTCAAAGGTGCTGTTCCGAATTCGGTTTGCGTATCGTCCGGGAACACCGCCAAAGTGAGGGTGTGCTTCGTCAATGCTGTAGTGCGTAGCATTGTCAAAGCCAGCAACGATATCCCGAGAGATTCCATGCTGATCGCTGATCAGAAGGTTGGTGATAGAGGCACCATAGGGGATAAAGGCAGCCTCAATACCGTCTCCATAGAGCCAGTATTTGCCATCTTCGTCAGGGCCCGTGCCGTTCTTGGCTGCAAAGGCCAAAGGCAAAAGAGCAGCAGTAACGACACTCTTGAGGAACATGATTGCTATGGCCAAATAGTCACTGAAGATCAGTTTAGAATACCAACGGGGCCAAGCTTTATAGAAAAGCAACGCTGGTCCACCTCCACGATGCGGAATAAACGAAACGACTTCCACCAACAAGATCACTTCCCAAAAATTGTAAAGTAAGACTCAAAGATCGCATGACAGCAACAAGACTGATGACTGGTGCGGGTGTCATTGTAACGACGTAAACTTGCTGAATCCCCTGGGGTAGCGGTCCAAGGTAACTTTCCCCAGGTTCTCCGCAGAGTGATTATTGGTGCGGCTCGTTCGCGTATAGCTGGTGCCCTTTAGTGTTGTCATAGCAGGTTAGTTTCACGAGTTAGTATTATGATCATCGTGCGGGGAAATTCAAGATGCTTGCAAAAGTAATGCCGCCGAGTCAATGGCCGGGGAAGGCTGGTATTAAGCGAGTGTGTTCTTATGTGAGCATAGTTGCATTCTGGTTGTGAACGGTAAACCTGCCTGATCTAGCTAAAGGGACTTCCTGAGCATGGATCTTTAACCTTTTCATTTAAAAGTTATTCGTAGTGGTTGTTGTTTCGATCATTTGGTCACCTATAGTAGCTCGTATTTCATGGCAGCTTGAAAGGCTTCTACTGAGAACTCGAGCAATTTGAATTGCTCTCCAGGCTTGGGGAAACAGCTGCTGACGCCACTACCATCAATCCGAACCAAACCTGACGTTGCATTTATAACACCGCTCGTAAGCTCAGGATTGCAATCCCTGTGGATAGGTGGTAGCCTAAACTCAGATTTTCAGGGATCAAACTGTACCCGTGTGTATGTATGACAGTTACTTTTCACTTTCCAGGTTATAAATGTGGTGGTGATGGTTCCAAACCACGTGTTGAGGCCAAGCTCAATTGGTTTCCAAGCGCTTGGGTTTGATCATCCTGCCGTCTTCCATAGTAGCAACTTGCAAGACGTGTGCCCAATAGGTTCAATTTCGCCACGAACTATATGTGAATGCGATTCAACTAAAACTTAAATTAGAGGCTCGGATATTCGAGTGCGTTTTCTAAACCTAAGAAGAATTAGCGCTCACTATACAATACAGTTACCTCTAACCTGGAGTTAACATTTTGGCATATTCAAACCCATTCCAATATCAACGAGAACTAAGGCTAGCCTACCAATAGTCATGATGACAGTTTAAGTGATTTTAGGCAAGGATTCTTCAGTGGTTTACTGTCGTAATTGGTATGTATCTGATATCTAGCTAAATTGTCTGTTAGTCTCATTTACCGTCTACCACAAATACACCATTGATATAAACATTCCAACAAGCAAAAGACATATTGAAGGCGTCTTGTAACTGCCTGTCGACATGCCCTCTTCAAAGCCATTCTCCTCACCACCTAGGTATGCAGCACCCAACCTCGTCAAGCCGCCATCATCGTCAAATAACGATACACTATCTCCCGTCCACTCATTGGTATCATCAGTCCTGAACGCACCAAACCATGCATACGCCTCAACATCATCCCTCTCATCAAGGCTTGAAAGACTCTCGTTCATCATAGAGAATGTCGCATCTTCATCTGCCTGCGGAAGGGCCATTTCTGTAATCCAAAACGTAGCATCAGGCGCGATCTCGTTATAGAACTCGCGCAAGGTTTGAAGCCAGTTTTCAAGGCCCGTAGCATCGCCATACCAGTGCACTGCAATAAAATCTGTCGGGCAGCCACCATCATCCATGTCATAGCAGGATTCGTTGAATTCCCGTAGCCATTCGAGACCTCGAGGTGAACCGGTGACACTGGGGTGGCTTATTGACCATTCGCGAGAGCGGGAGTCAGTTGAAGATCTGAGAGGCACAATGTACTCCAGATAAGCCTGAGCTGCATCTTCGGCAGATATTGCGCTTCCACCTGTATCAGTCTCGCCGTCAGGTTCGTTGAATGTGAGTAGATGAGTAGATGATTCAGGAAGACGATTTAGGCGTGACTCGAGATCCGAATCCGATGCGTCGTTGAGACCATGGATCAAAGGCAAAAACGGTAACGAGCTCCCGATCTGATCGGATGGCCAAAGCGACCAGGTGTAATACCACGCAATCTCCGAGTTGTTGGAAGTTAGGAGGCTGCTGTCCGACTCGTGCTCATCTCCATGATATGCTAGTCCACGCTTCGAAGACAACTCAATACTCTCAGCGAGTTGTCCAAAGTAAAGCAATGAATAAATAATGAATTTGCGCATTTTGGCTATTGTGGATAAGTATATGTCGTGAGAACCTCTAGATAGTAAGGGCTCTCTATTTAACTCGCAACGAATGGTAACAAAGAGCAGGGTCGAAACGTATCTTGCCTATAGCTCGTGTTTCAGAAAGTCAGGGATTGCCTTGATATGCCTACATTTTCTACGTGTTGCTCAGTCTATGGTTGAATGAAGTGGCAATACTTGAAGTCTGGCAAATGACGTCATGAGCTTGCCAAGTAAACCCTGCCTCAACACCAAGACTTGGCAGCGTCAAGGACACAATCAACAAGATACTGGGGTGTTTGTGCCTATCTGGTTGGCGACAAAACCAGTTTGGGCTGGTGTTACATACCAATGGCTTTTGAGGCTAAGGCTAGCAGTAGCTAGATACAAAAATCCAGCTTCTTCTATCTTTTGATGCTTCATGTTAAAAGACAAACATGTCTTTGACAGACAGGGTTGGTCATTTAGAATACCAACAAAAGGGCAGCACTTTCCTACGCCAAAAGTATGAGCACTCACAGATCTGTGTTGGAAGCTTTGAGCATAACCTACTAAGAATCTTGAGTGTTTGCTTTCAATAAACGGTCGAGACGTCTTAGTCATTGGAAGCTAGTTCTGTCTAAGCTACGAACATTTTGGTCCTAGTTGCCATAGAAGTTGAGATATTCCCACATTTAAAGCCTCCTAAAGTGATGGCGCCGTAATGCTTTCTGAGTCGCTTCAACAGCGGTGAATATGGTATGTATACTGGTGTAAACCGTATTTTTACGTGTTAGGCATGATACCATATTGTGGGGGGAAAAACCCCCTTTATATTTATCTGCGCCCCCTTGATGTATTGTCATAATGTGAGAAAGTTAAATTATAAATGATAATAGTATCCAGTCCCAAGTGTCTAAGTAGTCGCTGATATAAAGCAGCAAAAGATACAAGAGGATAGTAAAGATTTAGGATACGTGCAATATATCGCCGCTTTCGAAATGAGAATATATTTTCCAGTTGAGATAGAGACAGCTACTCAAGATTAGAAGAATTCAAGTCGAGCAATGTCCTCCCTAAGGGCATTGGTTCTAGCGGCACAATGCTGTCATACTCGTTGATAAAAAGACAACTTCCAACCTGGATATCATATTCTTATTTGCCAATCAACAATATTCTGGGGGGGAATTAATATCGTTTAGTTGCGATATTATACAGGGGTTCAATTCGTCACCTCGGACATTTCCTTTTTGGTTGGCCTTCATCTTTCCTTGACACGTGGCGACTGCGTTGCTAATCAGGAGTCCAGGAGATCTTGACCAAAGACTTGGATGACTCTTTTTCTTTTCTTGTTCATGAATAGTGTTCTTGGAGATGGTTGCGGGCCTCAGGATAACGCATCTACATCATATTCTATATATGGGATAACGTTGAGGGAATAGATGCCTTCACTAAACAAAGGTAATCTTCTCATGTTCCAAAAGTTATGTCTTAGTAGGGCTAATCTATCTAGAGGAAGGAAATAGACAGGGATTCCAAATCCACATGGGAATGATTGCGTACATCGATTGTGTAGTTCCGCAATGGGCCCAGTAGCAGTAGAGTTGATGGTGCAGGTACGCGGCGACGAGTTGCGGAATACGATATTCCAGCCAATCGCTATTTGAACGCTCTGCTTTAATATTTAACTTTACCGAAGGAACATGCACAGCCACGAGAACATGAGTCATATCCAACTATTGGGTGGGTGATGTAAGCAGAATTCATCCTACATACACCAAGGGCTGTATAGTAGACCAAAGGAGAGAACAGCTCCCAAGAAACAGTTTGGCATCGAAACCCATGGCAGTGAGAGATTCTGTTCGAGTCTGATGGGCAGCAGGACACGAATTTCCATAGCCATGTATAACATCGCTACAATGTCCAGCAGCCTGCAGCTAGGCATCAATGTTGTTGATCCGAACTCGCCTACGAAGGATTCGTTCCACTTCTCTAGCGGGTTGAATTACAGGAGGATTCTAATCTCAATAGTTCGTAGACTCAGGGCTTGCGCCACATCCTGCCAGGGATAAATTAGTGAAAGCACGGGCGGCTTCGTGGGTTCCCTGACATATCAGATGATTATCAACTTTTTACTAGACTTCGTCACAATAGGCAGGCAGTAAGTGGTTTAGTTGCGTTTCCGTATTGTCATTTGTAATTTGCAGCTACTAACTGACGGCTCATACCGCGGGTAGGCAACAATATACAACATGCGGTGTTACGTAACAGGAGTAAAATAAACTTAGTAGAGAAGGAATAACAGCTACAAGCATACGTATTCTATTGCTATAGACAGCAGCGTAATTAAGATTACCTTGCCTTGGGATCATGTTAAATCCCTACAGCCCTCACTGTTTGACTCGGCCCTTTGTCCTTTTCACGTTTGTTTCGCGAAGCTTTCGCTTACTTTCCCTCTCTTCTTCCTTGTTTGCTCATCATCACGCAGTAACGTCCTTCATACTTTAACTGTCTCAATTGTGTAGGAAGGATGAACTGTACAATGAATCCTCGATCTACAACTTGGGTTAAGTGTATAACTGCACTTTGTGTCTTTCTGGCTCTCCTTTACTTTGTTTATCCATCAAATCATATGCAGTAAGTAACAAATCTCTTGAATCTCTCCGTCTTGAGTACATTATAATACTGACGTCGATTTGGTCTCATTTAGTAGTTACCTTCCGCATAGTCCTGCCACCAACACCGTCAGGTTGAACTGCCACAAGAAGCCTAACCCAGAGGCATATGGCCAAAGTACAACGGAAAATGGAAGCATGGAGCTTCCTGAACTCCTGGCACAACTATGGAAGCCGCTGGTACATCCCATCACAGACAGAGTTTTCACCACTGACAAGGGAGAGCGCTTCGAAGTGCCGGTCCAGCAGATGCGATGGAAGGAACCCCTCGGACGACGCGTTGTTCTCATTGATACAGACAGTCGACTTAATGCAAGCAAAGAGAACACGATGATGCATGACTGTCCTTTGGACTGGTCAACGTTGCCTGGACGAACTGGGGGCCACCTGAACCACTACATATACGGTATGTTTGGAGGGGCAGGTTGACCCTTTGGGACCCCTGGGTTTGTGCTAATATGTCTGAATACTCGCAGCTATGATTCATGGTTATGACTATCGCTTAGTACACGCCGCCGATTACCCTGATCGACATGGCACTTGGGTCAAGCCTGCAATTGTTAAGGAAGCCCTCAAGATGCACGATTTCGTCGTCTCACTAGACTCGGATGCTGTGTTTACCCACATGGACCTACCACTCGAGTGGTTAATGAACCTCTGGGATTTTACTCCAGACACCCTGATCGCTATGGCTGCGGATCTTGACTGGGCAGGGGACTATGATCCACAAGGCAATCTCATCCTCAACACTGGCTTCGCTATCGCACAAGCTAGTCAACGCAGCCAAGACATGTTCCAGCGTTGGGAAGACTGCCCGAGAAGCATACCAGGATGTGACGCGTGGAATTTCAAGTGGGCACATGAACAAGCTGCCTTTTCTTGGTATATCCGCTATGAATTCAACAGGACGAACGAAGTCAAGAGCATACCCTGCAATCATGCCAATGGCAATGAATACTCGGCCAATGGGAAATGCGAATGTCAGGGCATTTTTGTGAGCCACAACTGGAAGAACAAGGACAAGACGCCTGAGTTACTGAGCAGAAGCATAATGACGTCCCTTGCTCGTCGAGTGCATGGCCAGTTCCAGAACAACGTTGAGAAGCTATTCAGAAATGCGTCGAGTGTTAGTTACCCAATTAACAAGAACTTAGTAATTTAATAATCGAGACCGAGAATTAAGATAACCAGATCAACCTTTAAAAGTAATAGCGCCTTAACCACGGCATGTCTGGAATGATATTTGGCCAATAGCATAGGTCTCATTTATATATTCTCTTTTGATTCTGTTACACTCGATGATTGATACTTTCCAAGGAGCTAGGGATAACCATGATTTACAAGCCATGCTGAGTCTTGAATTACTGCCGTAATCCAAACATAAGTTTGAAAGATGTTCAATCTATGC